>BJBW01014688.1:0-38172 GCA_004320125.1 Scolopax mira
ACCACCCCCACAAAAAAGAATTTTTTCCTAAAATCTAATCTAAATCTTCCTTCTTTCAGTTTAAATTCCAAGTGAAAGACAGCCATTGACCCCAAAGAGCTGAAAACAAACAGGGCCAGACCTATCATCTGATCTGAGACTCACAGAGAGAATTAGACCTTTTGTTTTATGCAGGACTCGGGTGCATAACCCCAAAAGAATGGTTCAGAAGAAAGGGGCTGCAGTAGGGGTAAGAGATGAGGAACATGAGACTTAGGGGCAGGATTGCCCTAGTGGACTTCTTGTGCTGAGGGCTTTCATGCTCAAGTGATTTCTGAAGCCACAGCAAAGCTGAGGGAGGTGGCTTTGAAGGTCAACGTGGGGTGAGCCAAGTTTCCCAGCCAGAGATCACCGGGGGGCGGTTGAATGGGTCATTCAGGGTTGAGCAGTGGGGTTTACAGCGTGGATGGATGGTCAGCAGGTACAAATGGGAGGGAAAAGGTAAAATTGACCTCGCTGTGGGTGCAGGCACAGCTGGAGAGCAAGGCTTGAGGAGGTAGTAGGCGGAAGGGTACAAGGAGGCAGTTAGATTGGCTGTCTCTGTGGTGTCCATCTCTGCCGAGCCCCCTCTGACTCATCCGGGCATCCACGTGACAGGGAAAGGTCAAACTGGTCTTAACTGCAGCATTGCAGAAACGTGATCTTTGCTTCCCAGAGAGAAACCGGGCAGCAGGAAAGACACTGCTGGAACGCTGAACCAGAAAGCTGGGCAGGGAGCCCAAGCGCAGAAAGTTGAGGTTCGCACCGTTCGCTGTCGGACCAAAGGTCGTTGTGGATCGGGAACATCCAGCCAAGACTGGAAGTCTCTCATGCATAGAGAATTGGCCATCCCCTTGATGCCAGCGCCGCAGAGGGATGCTGCACCACCAGGGCCGGTGGTGGTTTTGGAGAGTTGGCTTGCATGCTGTGGAAGGACCTGGTGAAGAGCAGTGCCTTCCCTCCTCCTGACATGGATCTGTGCTGGGCACAGGGCCAGGTGTGAGCAGCAGAGACCTTCCAGGTTGCTCTTCACGGCTGGGTACACGGACAGGGCTTTCTTCCCAGCCACCCGGTCCTCTCAGGACCTGGGACCACTCTTCATCTTGAGGGGTATGGGTTAGGAACAGGTCTCCTGCAGCTGACAGTTTTGCCTAGACGGTGGCAGGTCGCTGTAGTGGCCATGTCAAGGCACTTCTAATTTCTCAGCCTGGTTACCCAGACACTCTTTATAACCCAGTTGATTGTAAAAGGTCTTTTTTCCACCCTTTTTTTTCAGTGCTGCCCAGTGACAGGACAAGAGGGAACGGGCACAAACTGGAACATAGGAAGTTCCACCTAAACATGAGGAGGAACTTCTTTCCTGTGAGGGGGCAGAGCCCTGGAAGAGGCTGCCCAGAGAGGTGGTGGAGTCTCCTTCTCTGGAGACATTCCAAACCCACCTGGACACGTTCCTGTGCAACCTGCTCTGGGGTGGACCTGCTCTGGCAGGGGGGTTGGACTGGATGGTCTCCAGAGGTCCCTTCCAACGCCAAGTGATTCTGTGATTCTTTCTTCAGTGCTGAGTCTGGGCTCGCTGCACTGGATCCCTGGGAAGTGTCCTGGGCTGATCAGCCACGATGCTCTGCAAGGACAAACTGCTATTCATTTTTTTTCTGCAGGACTCCAAGACAAAGAGACATGAGGAAGAGCATGGCTCAGTTCCTATCTGCAAGCTATAGTGGTCACTTCTTGTCACTTCTGAGCCTACTGATCTGCAGTTGGAGAAGTTCATTTCTTATCTGGCTGTTGGGTAGAGGGAGCCCTGGCCTGAACTTGGCCAGGTGAGTGTGACCGTCCCAGGTCTGCTCCTCCTGAGATGTGATCCAGCCTTGCCAAAACACTTGGCGGCTGCTGCAGCTCCGTGGGGGGCTGGAGGGACTTGGATCCCACATGATGCCCAGAGGAGAGGAGAAACCAATTGCCTTTGCTTCAAGGACGCTAAGCAAAGCATAAAGAAACTATGTGCAAATGGAATGGGAGGCATTAGGATATATCTTTGGACAGAGCACAGGTTTCATCAGCAGTTGCAGGGACTAAGATTGATACACCTGACTTCTCCCTCTCCCATCTCCTTCTGGCCATTAGGTGGCTCTTCTGGCTGCTACCTGAAGGGAAGGTGCCATCCCTGATGCCTCACAGAAGAGCTGGCAATGGCCCGTGGCTTGTTCCCAAGGGATAAACCTCAGTGCCCAGGCTGAGACATCTGGCTTTGTGCCCTCAGAGGAGTTGGACAGGCTGGGAGCCGTGGTGGTGCTGTGTTCCCCAGCTGGGGTAGGATGAGGTGTGGAATCTTGATCATCCATGGACACCTGAGTGCACAGAGAGGTGCTACACAGGCTCAAGGGCTGGGGACTGGAATGGGGACACGTGTGGTCCGAGGGAGATCAGTTTGCAGCTCAGGTGGTGATTCTCTGTGTGACCTGGGATGAAGCACCTCATCTCCAGGCTTAGGTTCCCTCCTCTTCTTCACCGGGGGTATGGCCCACCACTTGAATTTACCTGCATGGCATCTCTGGAGCTGGGAATGGCTCTCTCTGTGGCCTTACATGACATCCCAGTTCAGCCCATTCCCACCCACAGGAACCACTGCAGTGGAAACAGCAATGCTGGAATGTGTGATAGTGCATAATGGGAGAAGGTGAGGCCGGAGGTGACAGTCTCACCTCCCAAGCTTACAGCATCAGTGACAAATCTCTCATTGCTTGTTCCTTCCTTGCCTGGCACTTTTGCTTCGCTTTAAATGGAGTTTATCATGGTGCAATGGGCTTTTTTCCAAGTTAATGTCTGTCGGCTCCAATTTGTTCAAATGACCTTCGTAGGCTCAGGGGAATTTTAAAAATAAATAAAGAAAGGCCTTCCAGGGAGCTCAGAGAGGGCTTCACCTGACAGCCAATGATAGAGACACCTCAGAGCCTGCGAGTGCTGAGTCCTCCCAGGACCAAGCCAAGGGAAACGGGTTGATTAGGAAAAAGACTCTGGGGCCCCAGGGATGTCTGCTTGATGGAAGAGAGGAGAGGGCTGAACCACAGACACAGGGGCTGCTGCTGGTAGGGAAGGGGCTTATGCAGCTCTTGGTTCCCTGAACGTTTCTCTGGGTTCCGTCTCCCCCACGGCAGGCAGTGCACTGGAGTGGAGCTTCACGTGATAGCCCCCAAAGGATCCACAAAGGGTACAGTCCAGATGCTTCTCTCTTTGCTTCTCTCTCAGAAGACACTTCTCTTTTCCAAAAAACTCCCTTCCTGTTGATTGAACCCAGAAATCAGGTCCCCTTGGCTGGGCTGGGGCTGGTCCTGGGGAACGTTCTGCCTTTGCAGTGAGCTGGATGTGGTCCTCCACATCAGCTTTGCCTTCTGGAAAGGCTAAGGTCATTTTGCCAGCATTTACCACAGCCAGAGCTGGCAAGCCAGGTGGGAATGGGCATGGACTTGAGTCTTCAGGACCAGGGAAGGGGGAAAAATTCTTGTAGAAAAAAATCAGGGCAGGAGAAAAATTAGGGTGGGGGCTGAGATAAAAAGTTGACTCTTCCCTTGAATAAGGATAAAGACATGAGGGAACAGGGAAGGAAAGACTGAGAAGGTCAGAGAATTACAGTCTAAAGCCAACCTCCTGGCTCCGGCTAATGTGGGCAGACAGTTCAAGTTGCTCCAGGGGAGGTTTAGGTTGGATATTAGAAAACATTTCTTCACGGAGAGGGTTATCAGGCATTGGAATGGGCTGCCCAGGGAAGGGGTTGAGACACCATTCCTAGAGGTGTTCAAAAGATGGGTTGACATCATCCTTAAGAATATAGCTTAGTGATTTTTGTCAGGGTTAGGTTGATGGTTGGACTATTAAGTTCCCTTCCAACCTAGACAATTCTATGATTCTATGACTTTGTGGGGTTATCCAACCTTCCCGAGCCAGCAAAAAACCCCACCGAAATCTGTTTGGCCAAGAGCTGCAGGAGACCTGAAAGGGTGGTAACTCGGGGAGCATTTCACAGGGGTGCTCCAACTGGAGCTGGGATGAAATAGCAGCAGGAACCCAAGAAGGTCCAGTTAAATCAGTTCCTGCTGGCTTCTCCATTCCCACTGCTGGTGGTGTGGCAGTAGCCAGCAGTCCTTTGATGGACAAGCTCACAGCATGGTATAGTCACAACTCCAAAGTCCTGCTTAAAATGCTTGAAGGCACACAACAACCACCCCTGGCTTAGCAAGAGGAACCTGGAGGTTTAGTTTCTCTTCCTGGCCTCTGATACTGTCACAGAAACTCAAGCCAGTCAAAGTGCCCTTGTTTATTTTCTCCCAGTGCATTTGTACAGCGCTCAGCACAACAGGGGCCTTTGTTCTGGACACTGCTGGGAGGCAAATGGTAATAGTAATCATAGTGATAACAGTGGTGATAATTCAGCCTTACCTGCTTGGGATTCTTCTTTGAAAGACTTCTGTACCTCATGCCCAGGAAGAAGAAGAAAGTGGTCATTCAGAGTATCACAATGAAAGAACAGGTAGGGTCAATTGAGATTTAAATTAGTGAGACCTGCTTATTGGATCTTGTCCTTATCCTGCACACCTGAGCCCTTTCCCAGCCTGTGCTGGCAGTGCTTACAGCAGCCCTTCCCACCCAACCTTCACTCATTCCCAGCCTTTCCCTGTTACCCCGTAAAGCAAGCTATGGAAACCAGAGACCCATCAAGAACAGTTGAACATCCACCAGCTGACACCTGGGCATGAACAAGGACTGAGATGCATAAAGATCCCTTCAGCAGGTAAACAACACTCCATGAGGGCCAGAGTTCAGTGACAATCAAGGCTGAGAATCAGTGTTTTGCCTTCTGGTATTGCAGCAAAATCCTGGTCCTTGCAAGCTGTCCCCCATCCAGCCTTCCTTCCAGAGCTCCTCTGAGTCACCAGAGCTTTGCACAGCCCTAAGGATCTTGGCTCCAGCCCAGATATGGAGGATCTAGCACCGATCTGGACCCTGCTGTTCACAAGGAGTTGGGGTATTTGTTTTGGGTAGGACCAACAGAATACACAACATTATTATGGGGCTGAACAGAGAAGCTGTAGCTGCCCCATCCCTGGAGGTGCTCAAGGCCAGGCTGGATGGGCCTTTGAGCAACCTGGTTTGTGGGAGGTGTCCCTGCCTGTGGCGGGGGGGCTGGAACTGGATGATCTTGAAGGTCCCTTCCAACTCAACCATTCTATGATCATTATTATTTTCTTCTTGATTTCCCTTAAGCTTGAGCGAGGCAAGGAACACACCTCTCCTGTTGTCTCACACGTACACACAAACACCTACATTCCTACAGGGAGACAAATACTGGTAGTGTATTTGTAGGGCCATGAACAGGGCAGTGGAAGTTGGCATCAGCACCCTGTGTTCAGAACCTCCTGTTCCCAGATAAAGAGCCATAAATTGGGCCAAAACA
The DNA here is from genome assembly GCA_004320125.1 of Scolopax mira. Taxonomy (NCBI): domain Eukaryota; kingdom Metazoa; phylum Chordata; class Aves; order Charadriiformes; family Scolopacidae; genus Scolopax; species Scolopax mira. The sequence goes on from BJBW01014688.1 coordinate 5,468, forward strand.
TACTAGAACCAAAGAATGATTCAGGTTGGAAAAGACTTTTAAGATCTTTGAGTCCAACCATAAACCCAACACTGCCAAGTCCACCACTAAACCCTGTCCCTAATGACAAGGAGGTTGGTGTATTTAATGTCTGCTGTTCTCTGTTTGTGACCCGTAGGTGCATTTCTGGACTGTAAATGACAGGTTGATTTTGCCTCAGACCTTCCATGGCTGATGACGTGGCCACGAAAGGACTCATAGACGGGTCCTTAGAATTGAGCTTTGACACCATCAACTTTCTCAGTGTAAGAAAAGAAAAGGGAAAAAAAAGAAAAGGAAAATAAAAAAAGGAAAAAAGGGGGGAAAAGCCCTGTACTGCCCTTATAAATTGTTAAAGAGGGGACCTGACCATACAGCAAAGTCTGCCTGAGTCTGCAGACAGCCTGGACTGGAGCTGACAAAGGCAGGAGCTGCCTACACCCATCTCAGAACGTCAGCTCGGAAACCCAATGCTGACACTTTAGAAAGAGCAACTCGAATGGCTTTCCTGGCTGCAAATTTTTGCAGATGCCTGCAACTCCTTTAATTAGCCCCCAGTCCCAGGTCATTTTCTGCTTCTCTCAAGAAGGCAAAATGTTCAACTGTCTTTTCTTTAGCAGCCAAACCAGAACAGTACCTTTTCATGTTTCAGACATTTATGCTGCCTACGGAATGAGGCACCATCTCAAAGCACAGAATAAAGACTTTACCATCAATTTCAATAAGTTTAGGAATCTTGGAATGATTCTATTGTTCACAATTCTCCTCAGTTCATCTCTCCTGGTGTATAGATCAGGCTGCAGTCCTGCCCAGGTGCCTCCTTTCCCATCGCAGCAGGGATCACACCGCTGCACAGCTGGTCTCGAGCTCCACGCTGCAGGGGTTCCATCAGGACTGAGGGCTACAGGATCACCGGGGGGGAGGCACTGTGGACCAGAGATGGGAGAGAAGACCTTACTGGCAATGTCCTGGTGAGCTTCGGAGTGGCTTTTAGCTTTGAAACACTAGGACTCATAATGGGCTTGTGGTGGCTTGTTGTTTTGGGGTTTTTTTTTAAACTATTAAGAACAGAGTCTAAAGCTGAAATGATTGTGAAAGTTGACAAGAGCCTTGTTCCCACTTTCTCTTCGGTTCTGGTAACACAAATGGAGTAAGATCAACCCGAGTCTGCAGACAGCCTGAAATAATCCCCATCATAAGTGTGCTTACTGATGAAGCACATCCACTTCCACACTCACCTTTCTTAAGTGCTCCATCCATCCTTGTGTCTCACTGGGTTTGGCCACCTCTACCTCTGTCCCATACAAATCCATCTGGAGGGCCATTCCCATCCACACCTGTCCGTGCGTCCATCCATCCATCCATCTCTCCATCCATAGCATTTAATTGGCACAGCCAGGACAGCAGCAAAACCCTCTTGAGCCACGTGGACTATCTCTGAGAGGATGCTCCTCTCCCAGGCAGCAGCTGGGGGGACATTTGTCTTGACCCACCATCCTCCTCTCTCTCTCCTTCCCCCATTTGAGGGGACAGCCCTGAGACGATGAGAGAGGGGGCCAGCAGGCAGCACCCCATGGCAGGGCTAGGAGTAAACAGAGAGGAAAACCAAGGGTTTTCTCCCTTTGTGCTTGCTCCTGGGGAGCTGATGTGGCAAAGCAAAGGCCGTTGCCCTCCCTCCCTGTCACCCTCCCTTTCCCCACCAGCAGCCCCCAGCCCGACGGAGAGACCAGGCTGGATGGAGAGCCTTTCTCTCCAGCGTGCCGCACTATGACAGATGATTGACTCGAAACAATATCTAAGGCGATCAGGATAAAGTACCGACCATTTCAAGGCTCAGCAGAATTCAAATTCTAATTAGACTTCTCACCACATTCCAAATAAAAATTGTTCCCCTGATATCCTTTTTGCCTATCAGGTGTCTCTCCCTGATCGCTGGAACAAAACGCATAAAGAAAGTGATTAAAGCCATAACAAAGGCATAAAATTGAAATTATCGCTGGTATCACATCTGGGAGCAGAGTGTGTCACCACACTGCCCCCCCTCCCCTCGGAGAGCTCCCTCCCCAAATAGACACACAGAGGCGTCCCCCCCCCACCATAGTTCTCGCCTCCAACGTGAAGCAAGGGGGCTGAGAGGGGGGAGAGGGGATGGGAGAAGGTCTTGCTCTGGGTTGGAAGTTATCCATTCCCATGGTCTGGGGTGGCATCTCAGCCCACACCCCTACCCCAGCCCCACCGCCTCCAGCCTGGGGCCGGGCTGGAGCTGCAGCGGGTGTAAATTACCCCATTTTTGGTGCCGCTTTCTATCAGGCTGAGGATCTGGCCCGTGGCATCTGCAAACGCAACACATGTGGACGCCTGAAGCGGGAGAGGAAAACACAGAAGCACAGAGGGCCTGCTCACTGCCAGGCGCTCTCTAATGAGCACGTAAACCCTTCGGTGGGGCATACACCCCCCTGCAAACCCCCACACCCGGACCCGAGCCTTCCATGCACTGCAAACCCACCAAAAGATCCCTCCTGCCCACTCACAGCCAGAAAAACCACCACGCACACAAACACAGACAGACAACCCCCCCAAAACCCACCATGTACAAGCCTGGTATTAGGCTTATCTATTCTCTATGCACACACAGAGGGTTATAAATCAGCACCCAGTAAAGAGCCCCCCTGGTGCTTGTCCTCCCCCCTCCCAACATGCATAAAACATACATGTAGGCTCTAAACTTGAGCGCTTGTGATCCATGTAAACTGAATATTGCTCATGCTAATTCCCACGCCGTGCGCCCGCAGCCCCAGCACACGGGGGCTACACACAATCCTGACACACCTTCTTGCTATTTTATTTTATTATTTTATTCTCTCTTATGTCATCTTATGCTATCTTATGTTATCTTCTCTTATTTTTAACAACATCATCCATTGACGACATACCTATCTATCTATCAATTCACACAAAGGTACGTGTCTCTCTCTATATATATATCTCAAATATATATCTCTCAATATTTCACATCGCGATGGTCTCACGGTCGTTGACACACACACCTTGCACACACACACACACACGTTCACACCCAAAGCAGCAGTCACTCTGCCATTGACATTGGTGTCTCTCCAGCCATCAGCCGTGGCGGTGGCCACCCATGGGCCAGGGTTGCCCCCTTTTCCCCCTCCTGGATGCTCGCCCTGCCTGGGCTCAAGCTCAGGATGCCCTCACGAATGGCCCATTTCATTTTTTCAGCTGCACGAGGGGCCACTCTAGAAGAGAGTTAAAAAGAGAGAGAGAGTGAGCGAGCGAGGGAGAAAAAGAAAGGGACTAAAGCGATATAAAATTAAAAGGTAAAAAGCAGGAACGCAAATGGGAGAGAGCTCTTTCAGCTTTCACATTATTAATGACTCTTCAAAAAATCGGCGAGTTTTCCAATCTTCTCCGAGAAGCGCTTGAAGGAGCTCACAGATGAAACTGACCTTCAAAATGTTCTTTGGTCTTTAGTTAAGAAATTCGCTCGCCATTATGGCATCATTAGGGAAACAAGGATAAAATTACTCCATGGTTAATGACCTATAGTATCTCCCCACCAAAATTTGTTTCAGATCTAATAAAACTGTGCTTAACACACTCGGATGAGTTATGAGGACTGTTCTGCAGGGTATTAAAATGTGGAAAATAGATTTTCCGAAGCTGGGGGGACTGGACTTTTCGAATCAGATAGCAGAATGGAATTTTCTGGGCAATAAATTCTTCCATGTCTCAATTTCATCTCGCTCTCGCTCTCTCTCTCCCTCTCTCTCTCTCTCTCTCTCTCGTGCTCTCTCCCTGAAATGCTAAAGCAACATGGAAATCTTTAAAGTGCAGAAGCTTATATAAACTTTACCCCCCAACCCCCAAAATAGGGCTGCCACCCTTTAATGCTCTTTTTTTTTTTTTTCTGGCTTCCAGCTGAGAAGGTGGCATAATCCCTCTGGCAGGAGAGATTTGGTACTATTCATGGAGCTGTGAGGCCGTGAAGGCCTTTTTTGTGTTGCAGCATGATGGTTTGGACTCCTGTGAGCCCAGTGGGCTGCCAGCATCCCCGGGTGGGCACCAGCAGGGAAGGGGAGGGAGAAGATGCGGGGATGCTCGAGGGATGCAGGCAGCATCCCTCCCACACACCCCCCCACCATGGTGGGACCACGCTGGGGACCACCACTGGCCACTCCATCCCCAGCTTTGCTGTGAGAGGGCACCCACATCTTGTTGAAAAGACACAACCTATAGAGGGGGACGTATAGGGACACGCTTGCTCACACGTGTTGGTCCTGAGGTGATGCACATGTGGGCGCTGGCACAGCAGCAGCAAAACGCATCTTTGATGGAGCCACAAGCCCTGTTGCCATCACTGCTGGACCCGTTGCCATCGTTGCCAACAGGCGGGTCACCCGAGCCCTCGGACGGGCAGCACGGGGGCCCGTCTCATCTGTCGTTGCCTGAAGCAGGAGCCAGGGACTCCAATGGTGCTTTTAGGTTAGTGAGGGCTAGTTACTGCCGCTGAGAGAGGTGGCTTGCGAGGTAATGGCATTTTGCTCTCTTTAAACTTTAATCTTTCCTATTAATTCCCTGCAACTGGAGAATGTATGAGAGTTAATGTTCCATGAACGTGTTTCTCAGCCGACAGTCTCTTCGAGCTAATTACCTTCAGGTGCTAAATGGAGGGAAATTGCAATCCATTTGGATGTGAAAAAATTTCGCCTTTCCAATCCCCTGTGAAACATTCTTTTTCCTGAGTGTTGCAGAAAGAATGCACTTGGCTTCCTTCTTTTTTTTTTTTTTTTTTTTTTTTTTTTTTTTAATGTTTTCCTCCCCTCCCTCCCCACCCCAGCCCTCCTCCCCCCTTCCCCAAGCCCCCCATCCTTACCAGGTACCCATCTTCCCTGGAAGACTCTGAGTTCTCCAAGAGGCTCTGTGGTATGCTCAGTGGAGGAGAGCATCTTCCTTGTCAAATGGGACAGCACACCAGCCAAGGAGAGGGGGGAAAGCAGGTGTAGCCATGAAATCCAACCACATGGTGAAAACATGGAGGGGAAACAGCAAGGAAGACAGCAAGAGCCTTCCTTTGGAGGTCTGAAGTTAAAGTGTATTTACACGCTTAATAACACGCTTATTACAGCCATTTCCCAGTTGTTGAGTTTTGAATACAGAGATAATAGAATTTTACAAGCTACATAAAGCCATTATTCTTTTGGATCCAGGACTGGGGAGGGAGTTCGGTAGGACCCACTGAGAAAAGAAGGGGGAAGGCAACCGGATCCAAATGGGGGCACGTACCTTCACACTGGGCCTGGAAGTCAGCATCTTCGTGTTGGCTGACAGAGCCAGAAAGAGACAGTCAGGGTAGGTGTGAACAGGGCACAACTGGAGGCTTTGGATGATCATCCCTCCTATCTGGAAGTCCCCGTCTCCCAAGCCCCACAGATGGCCAGCAGACACGTTGGCCATCCCAAATGGAAGTCCCTAGCCATAAGAATTTCCCTACTTCCCACCCACCCACCAAAGATCCAAGACAAATGTTGACAGACAGATTCATCAGACAAAAGAAAATCTCAGTGAGAACAGTTACACCAAATCCTGGTCCATGACCATCACCAGTAGTTTTTGATCTACTCTGTCTTCGGTGTTCATGATACACTAAAAGGCTCTGTGCAACCTTGTCTCAGAACCAACCATGGCAATTATCAGGAGCAGAAGTCTTTTCTACAATAACATAAATATACTCCAACTAAGAGTGGTGGTGTCGCTTGAGAAAATCCCTTGGAGCTTTGCTGAACCAGCAGGATGTTCTTGCAAGATCATTCAAATGCCCCGTTTTTATGGCTCTGCTCATAGTCCAGATGCCACTGAGAGATACAGCTAAACCTGCACTTTGTTGGGAGAGTGAAATTGAAAACATTTATCAATCTCAGAAGACTAAGAAGACGTGCTGAATTCTCCTAGCGTCGTTTTGACCATTAGTGATGAAGGTGCAGATGGTTTGCTCATCCCACTGGTTCTCTGCAGAGACACATTCACCCTGACACAGGTGTGGGGAGCTTGCCTACAGACTCCATCCAGATAAAGCAGTCCAGAGATGTCCTAACTTTGGACTCCATTTGCTCAGTCTGAATGCCCACAGGCAAGGACAACAGCAGGTCCAAAGCTTGCAAAGCATGAAGGTGCACCAGCACACTGGGAGAGCTGGTCTGAACCTTGGCTGGGTTGGGGATCACCAGGACAAGGTGTAAGGTACCAGACTTGGAGGGGAATGGACATTACTGCAAAAAATTTCAGCAGTGTCCCAGCCACAGACTGTGTCCACGTCCTCTCCAAGACCCTTCTCTGAGCCCTATTACTGCAGAATATGAGCATCTCATATTGTGATGAAGGATCATTCCCCAGTTTCCACTGAGACATGGGCACCGCTCTTATTGCTAGGGTATGAAAGTGTAAGTGCTTTACCCAAGGCCATCCAAAATCTACTGGCAACACCAAGGATCTGAACCAGAGGGCTTCTGAAGTTCTTCTGAACTTCCAAAGCATGCTTCCTACCCGCCAACCCAGTCACACAAGTGCATTTTCCTGTCATCTCCGTGTTCAGCCATTCCTCCATAACTATGACATACCTGTCCACCTCTCTGCCCCACACACCTGGGCTCTGCCCAACTCTGCCCATCAGCTCCCACAGCCCTTTGAACACTTTTCTACTGGGAAGTGCTCGGGCAAGTGGCTGAGGCACCATCCTTGGAGGGATTTAAAAGACGGGTTGACATAGTGTTGAGGGACATGGTTTAGGGATGGTTTTTTATCAGAGTTAGGCTGGACTAGATGATCTTAAAGGTCCCTTCCAACCTAGACAATGATTCTATCCAGCCCTCTGCCTTCCCACATGACCCCATCCCTTCTGCACCTGATGAGATTTGCAATGGGGAACCCTACAGTTTTCTTTAAATGCTATTGGTGTGTTTCATAAAAGTAGGTTTTTCTTCTGAGCAATAAGTATCACAACACTTTATTGTTTTGCCTTCATGGTTTGGGCATTTTTTTCCTAAGGAAGAGGTTGGGTGGGGATGGCAGGGGTTTTTAACAGGGAGATAATAATAATTTCAACAGCGCTGTCACAAGAAAGGATGTTTTTTATCACAGTTCTCGTGGCTGGGTTTGATGGTCAATAAGGCTGATCGGACTTTACTGGCTACATTGCAGGTCACCAGCTGCACTGAATCTTTTTTAAAACAGTAATATTTGGGGTGCAGGTGGAAATGGGCTGCACAAGCAGAGCCCATCCACCTCGCCTGTATTTTCACACAAAACCTCACTTTCCCACTCCTGACTCCCTGGTTCCACATTTACTTTGTTCCTGTCTTCTTCCTCCCCTCTTGGCCTCCAGCTGTGCTTTTGTCCACCTGTCCTCCTTTCTTTTCCTCAATATTCCCTGCTTTTTTATATATTCTTTTAAAAAAATCTGAAATTGGAAATATTGAAAAAATATTTATTTCCCAAAGTGGGGCTGATGAGAATGCAGGAGATACTGTTTTCCCTGACTCACTCAGTGCCAGATGTGTTGCAGTAAATGCTGTTTTTCTTCAATTGGGTGCTTACTTTTCGACTTTTCTTATTTCTTTTAGTCACACTGCAAATAGCCCAAACTTGAGGGAGTTTGAAAAAGCAGAGCAGTAGGAACTCTGTATTTTCCTTCCTCCCATCATTCCTATATTCCCCTGATGCTACGAAAGCATCTTCAAATTCTAAAGAAAGAAGGGAATGAAGAATAAAATTAATCTGCAGGCTGCACACATTTTTCAATTGGTGGTTAAAAGAGAAAACTATGGGAAAAACAAAAGGAAAATTTGTATACTTTAGGTGCAAAAGCTCACGTGCATGTGGGTATGCAAGTATAGAAAATAGATAAAAGAAAGACTGCAGCTAGGAATCGATGTACATTACCAGTGATGGTTTAAATACCATCTTTTAACTTCTTTAATCTGCTTAAAACCCCCTGTGGCTAAATCAGTATAACCCCCCTCAGACTGTGAGCACAGCTATACTGGTATATGTGTACCTAATACCTGTGTAGCTTAATTTCATGCCTACAAGAGAATAAAGTAAAACTAGTAAAAAGCCTATTTATATCAATGTAAATGCTGGAGGGAAATGTGCTGTGTTTACCCTGCTGCTACAGTTAAAACTTCTCGTATAGATGAAGTTGAAATGGGAATCCTGCCCATCCACCGTTTCTCTCCCTGTTTGTGTCAGCCCTTCCTCCTCTCTGGAAACCCCCCACACTCACGTTTGTGGGATGGACAACATCATCTTGGGGACCACATCCATGTTGTTTCTTGCCAAGGGACAGTCCTGTCTCCACACAGAGCCCGGTGAGGATGGACGAGTCCTTGAGCCCGATCTCCAACCCTGTAGTTCCAAGCAGTGGCGAGGGGAGAACTCCTGTTGAGTAGGTTTGATAGGGCTTGGTTTCCTCCCAGCTCAAAATTCAGCTCTTGTTGCTTTAAACACAGGAGTAAATCTGGATTTTGGGGAGGGGGGGGAAGAAAAAGACATTAAATTTTAGCAAGGAGAAGAATTGTGAGACATTTACTTGACTTGTGAGAAATTCACTCCGTGGGTAAGAAGAACCAGGGAGGTTGAAACTGCACTTGTCCCTCCTGGCTATTTAACTTACAAGCATTTTTGGGGCAGGGACTATCTGTACTACAGCTCTAACACAAGTCCTGGGAGGTTTTTGCTCAGCTCTTTATAGCTGTCTGAGGGGTAAAAAGAAACCTGTGCTTTAAGAACACACAATACAAGTTGCAGACATAGTGGTTGGGTTCAAGGAAGGAGAGTTTAAGAGGCACTGGCACAATTGAGGCTTCTTACCTGTCATGTCCTACGTCCTGTATGTGAAGGAAGGGAGTCATGGAGAGCCAAAAAATAACCTTTACAGAAGAAAAGGAACCTGTTTCCATGCAGAAGACTCTGCAGCCTTTAATGTCTTAAATTAGACATGAAAAGTGTCTTAACTCTTTGACTCTTTGTCTCCTCATTCTCAAACATATATAAACCTAAGTCCACCCAAGATGTTCTTTAGATCTGGGCTTGTGGGCAGCCAACTAAAACCAGACCTGAAGCTTTCAGGCCAAATTCATTACTTAAGCAACTCCATTGACTTCAGGGCTGTTAGACCACGGAGGGACTTGTCCCTGCAGTTGGGACAAACCCAACTGCAGCCTGATGAGCAGAAAATAAGATGTTCTAGAAACCGCACGCTCCTCTTTCCTCCAAAAACATGCAGGAACAAGAGCCTTCGCTGGACTGATCCCAAGGCCATATTGTTTGGGGGACTGGGAATCTGGAGCAGCCCAGATGTCCATGTTCTGTTTGCACCAGCGTTGGGTCTAAAGTACTGTGACATCCAAGATCAGTTCAGCATCAGGTGATTTGCTCATTAATTTCACCTATAAATCATGTTCCTGCTTTTAAAATGGCAAGGACAATAAAACACACCGTAAAAGGTATGAAAGACATACACAAGCACGTACGGTGAAGGAAAATGTTTGCAAAGACAATGTTCTAGGTATGAAATAAAGATAATTTCCAAAACTATATAGAAGGAATGTAACAGTCTCCTAGGGAGAGTCATCAAGAAGGCATCATTAGTATGACTATGAGCTCAGGGTCACTGGTAGGGGTTGGCAACATGCAGTAAAGGACCGTGTAAGCCAACACCAAAATACAGTCACTCCTGGGGAGAAATTCAGCACTTTCCTTACTAACAGCACTCAGCAATTAAAGTTCTTCTTTAAGTCCCCAGCACTTAACCATGTGCTCAACTCCTAGCACATGCTTAAATCCTTCCGTGTTTAGGAATGGTTGAGTCCATGACTAATGAAACAAAAAAGATAATTCATAAAAGTTCAGTCTTTCTTTGGAAGGTTGGCGTTAAATACGCAGCTCTCCCACCTGTGTCTTTCAATATTTAAATACAAAAGAAACCAAAACATCATCACTGACGAAGTTCTAACAGTGATAAGGATCGGTATATCTGTTCTCTCCATGTTAGGATTTACAAAAGCTTTATAGGTGTGCAAAAACGGAGCTGAGCCTGATGAACAAAACAACAGAATTCTTATTACAATTTACAGGAACACACACATATAAACACATATCTATCTGTGTATCTGTTATACACAGTACCTGGTACATAAAAATTTTATTGCCAAATTGAATACCAAATAATAAGTTAAGCTGACAGGAACATAAAGATCAGCGTTAGATGGCACCCAAAGGAAGACAGAATCTCCAGCAGGAAACTGCTCACCACCCCACCATGTTTTGGGGCAAATTTGTAGGATACATGGGAATCACTGGGATATTTTCAAAAAATCTGAGGTGATCTGAGGTCCCAATGAGGGATGTGGCCTTTTTATTTTCAGGGCATACATCTGAGCTGAACTCAGCCATGAGTGCTGAGCCCTTGGACAATTCTTTTGTGTTCTAAGAAGCCAGTAGAGGAGAAAATGGGTTTCTAGGTTGTTTGAAGAGAGCAGGAGAAAGAAGAGAGACCAACAGGTGCTTGCTGTAGTGCTGTGTTGTAGCGTGAGATCAGGACCACAGGAAAGGAGCATAAGGGCAAGAACCAACCTTGAGGAGGCGTGAGGCTGCAGAAGACCTCCTCTGTGCAGGTCCAGTATGGCTTTGTTTGGCAGAGCATCCTTCAGCCTCGGGGCCAGGGCTGTCCCCCAGGGCTTCTCCAGGCCACGTGTACGTGGTGCCCTCAGATGGCAGGACAAGAATTACAGAGATTTAACCAAGACCTGGGCATCTGGGGACACAAAAGGGAAAAGTAGATACATTAGGAGACAGTTTGTAGAACATCTTGACAGCATTTGAGCAGTTTGTCTGACACACCAGAGCTGCAGAGGGGATTACCAGCTTTGCAGTGCATGTGAGATTCCAAAAATTTCTTCCTAATATCTAATCTAAAACTCCACACCTCATGCTATCACTCCCCTCCCTGATCAAGAGCCCCTCCCCATCTCTCCTGTAGCCCCTTTAAGGACTGGAAGGAGTTCTATGGTATCCCTGGAGCCTTCTCTTCTCCAGGTTGAACAACCCAACCTCTTTCAGCCTCACAGCAGAGGCTCCTCACAGCAGAAGTTCTCCAGCCCTCTCACCTCCCACACACAGTGCTCCAGGTGAGGTCTCTCGAGAGTGGCGTAGAGGGGCAGAATCAGCCCCCTCACCCTGCTGGCCACACTTCTTTTGATGCAGCCCAGGATGCTGTTGGCTTTCTGGGCTGCCAGGCTCATGTTGTCATTCTCCTTTAGGTTTTTCAGAGCTTGTCTCCCATCGGAAGCACCCCTCCTCGTTGGGCAGCCACACACCCCGGGGCTGCCCTTGATGCTCCTGCCATTGGAGCTTCTTTGCCACCTGGCAGGGGCAGCTGATGGGCAGAGGCTCCTGAGATGCCATGGGCAGCAGGCATCACCACCGCAGACACCAAGAGAAGCTTTTCTCAGTATCCCCCATGGCCAGGAGAGGTTTGGAAGCTGCTGCCTTGTTAGTTGGAGCTGCCCAGAAACTGTAGAACACCCTGCAGATGGCAGAGTGCTAAACTCTGTAGGCAGCACAAACCCCATTCATAGCTCTACGAGCCAGAATAAACAAGATTATTGGATAAATTACTGGTTTGCCTCACCTGAAAAGCTGGTCCTGGGATCTCTCCTTGTGAAGTGTTTTTAGACTGCCTCCAAGTGCAGGATAATATGGTTCTTCCATGGACAGAAATGCTCCATCACAGATTTTGTCTGGAAATGAAGCCATCAGCTGCGTTATTCTGCACGGGTCCCACCAGTCCAGAGTGCAGCCTGATGGTTCTGCTCAGGGGCTTTGATTGGTATCACCCATCCCTGCTGGGTTCCCTTCTGGACCCCTGCCCCAAAGATACCTGCAGTGCAGCACTCCTGCGTCTCCCCAGGGAAGCACACACCTCGGTGGATAAAAAGGGGACCAGATATGCAAAGCCTCTCCCATGTCAAAGGGGGAGGATTGAGTCCCATGGGCCTGATGCTAATCCATCCCGGTCAAGAAATCCACCAGGGAACTTGTACTGCCTCTCAAGGGACCCTCATACTGGGCTGAAAGCACCCATGGGAAAGAAACAGTACTTTATTTGAGGACATGGGGAGAGATGCTGTAGGGACCTCGGGGGGGACCTGTGATTTGCATCAAGAGCAATATAAAGCCCCTCTGCCTTCAACAGAATTTGCTTAAAATGGGCTCATCTTTCAGCCCAGAGGACAGGAATTTTAAAAAAACAACAACAAACAAAACCAAAAACCACCCATCTCCCTGTGCCTGTGCTGCCACCTCCCTCCTCCTCCTCTGCTTGAGAGAGACAAGCTCGGGCTGTGAAGACACGGTGCTGAGGTGAGTGTGTGTGTGAGTGTGTGTGAGTGTGTGTGTGTGTACACGCCTCTTGGTGCGATTCCTCCTTCCTTGCCAAAACATCTCCTGCTGTTTATTTATTTATTTCTCTCTGATAACGGAGGGGATCGCGTTTCCGGAAGAGTGCCAGCAGATGATACGAGCCCAGGACTGATACTGCCAGCAAACCCATGCCAGCCCTTTCTGCCGGAAAAATTTCATTTTTTCCAGAAGGAAGCCATGAGTGTGAAGCAGAATCCAAATCCGATTTCTCGGCATTTTTTGTTATCGCTCAGCAGCCCACCAGGTGGGGCAATGGAGGGAGCTCACTCAGCTGCAACTCAGTGCCTTAATCCAATTTACAGCTTCTCTTGGAGAGATAATTACAGCCCTGAAACCAGTTAGCACTGTACAAAGAGGCTCTCGAACCAAAGCCCCGATCCTGTCTTTCAAATATTCACCTAGAGTGTCAGGGATGCTTTGGGGAGGGAGGGGGCCACTTGAGCTAAGCCACTGTGAATGGAGATGTGTGTACACAACGCCCCTTCCCCGGGACACGTGTGCCTCACTCGCACACTCACGCAGGTTTCCCAAAGCCCCACAGAGAGTGAGAGTGTGGGATTGTCACCTCCTGCTCCTCCAGCTCTGGACACCTGGGCAGGGGGAGGTTGCCAAGTCTCCTCTGCCAAGCACTCCTAGTGGACTGAGGGGCACGAGATGATGGGAAGCCCAAGATGGGTGTGGGCAGAGAAGGTCAACCCTTTCTCTAGTCATGGTCATACCAGGTCTTCCATGGAGGCAGCTCCTGCAGCCACCCTGAGGAAGCCAAACCTCTTCAGTTTTTCCCCAGTGATGAGTAAGCTCTTAGTTTAATACAAAGGTGCAACCTCTCTTTGCAAACACACTACAGGGATCTATGCTTCATGCAAGATCTCAAAAGAAACCATCTTTTTTACCACCACAGCCCTTCCCCATCACAAGACCCAGAGGGTGAAGTCTCTCCCATCACCATCACAGCGTTGCCTTGTGCACCCAGAAAGAAAACATCCGAGAAGCTGAGCAGTGGTACAGTCTGTGCTGTAGATACCTGTAACACTTCCTGTTGTACTCACATGGTGACACGTGGGGAAGGAGACACGTAGCCAACATTCGCCTGGTGATGGACATGCTGGACTCAGCATGCAAATTATCAAACATGAAGCTTGGGACTTCAGTAGGTTTCCTTAAGCCACATTAAGTAACTTGTAAGCTGTAAATTAACCTCCTCTGGCTTAAAGATCCTGATCTTTATCGCTCTGATTAATTCTGGTAGGTCTTCCTTGCAAGTGATTTTCACTCTGACTGGCATAGCCCAGAGAAGCAGCCAGCTCTTGGGATTTAAGCATTAAAAAGAAACAGAAAAGACAAGTAAATTTTTGGTGGTAGGAATGAGAGCAATTGGAGACCAAACCACGTAGAGTGTAAGTAATCCACCGGGGAGTATCTACCCTCCTCTCCAATTCCTGGTTCATGGCAGAGGCCAATCTGCTACCACCAGTTGAACAATTGGAATTTCTGTTCTGGGAACCCCTCCTCTAGGTGTGGGTCTGGAAGGTCTTCCAGGAAAGAAGGGCAGCCAGTATAACTGGGACAGTGTCTGCCATGAAGCACCAGCTTGGGGGCTGAGGGGAGCTTTCCTTCCCTGCCTCACGCAGAACTGAAGGAGCCAGGCTGGCTCCCTGGCAGAACATCCTCTTCCAACAGGACAAAAAGGCCATAACAAGTCTGCAGTGACAGAGCTTTCCCTGGCGGGGGGAGAAGGGGGGAAAATAACCTTTTTGTTGTTGTTGTTCTTCAAACATTCAATCGCATGCGGAGAGCGTACTTGGTTGGGATCCAGGTTCAAGCCTTCACTCTTCCACTCCTTTCCTCTGTGTCCTTGGCCAGGTCTCTCCACTCAGCGTCAACAGTTGACAGCAGGCAGTGTCTCTCCCGGGGTGTGCCCGTGCTGGCAGGTACAATCAGAGCTGAGCTCTGAAGCATGGCAGTCTGCAGGAGAGGTTGGAGTTGGCTGGATGCAAGAGGCACGGCTTGTTTGCTTACGCACAGCCCTGGAGGAACGTGCCTGGACATAGGAACTTGCAGACCTCTGGTTGGGGTGTTTTGCAGGGCAGACATGTCCCGATACAGGCTCATATCCGAATGGATGCTATTTTGATTGGAGTCTTCCAGGTATGACCAGGGGTCTGCAGGTTGGTCACGTGGAAGCTTGTGTTTGCTCTTGCAGGAAAGGAAGCAGCACAAATTGGACCTCCACAACAGAGATGCTCCATTTGGAAAGTCTTTGGGCTCTGAAGCATTTGTAGAAACACCTCTGTCTTGCAACGCAAGCCCAAAGTGTGTTTCTGTTGTGTATTGCATACTCACACACTGGACAAGTTTATGAACTACCCAGCTATCCTGGTAGGTCCTCACTCGAGCAGTATTTGCAGTGTGAGGGCCAGAAATATATTCCATGAGAGCAGCTGCTTATATTTCCTAGCTGTGTATTAGCATCTAATCCTCTTAGCTTCTTCATCCCTTTTGCATAATATTATTGTCCAGTAATATCAAACACAGAAGGTCTATTTCAAACCACCATGTTCCTCCTGTGATTCAAGGTCTTCTGAATCGATGCTTTAGCCATGGTGCTTGGCTTTTTCCATTGACTGCTCCTGTGGCATTTCTGACCCGCCAGGAATGTGGCTAAAGGGCAGCTGGAGCTTTCCTTCCTGGTGAACCCGGGGCAAAGTGTGGTTCATCTGACACATTGCCTACTGCTCACAGGGATGCCACCCCTGGTGCATGTGATGTCCATTTGGTTTTCTCCAGGAGCAGAACAGGGATCTCTTACATAGTTGACTTGCTTTTGTAGATGCTGGCAAACACCTGGAATTTCCTGTATTTAAGAAGTCATTTCATCTCCCTCTTTAACAGAGTCACCTCTAAGGTGGGACACCATCCAATTAACGAGCTACTATATGGTTCCTTGGGAGGCCTGCAGAGAAATGAAGTACATTGGTCTCAGCAGTCAACTGAGTTGAAATCCACGGATTCCTTCACTTGCATGCACTTGGGACATAATATTTAACTGTGAGAAGCGTAGAGACCCAAACACGTGAAGTCACCACGCTGATTGCACCAGCAAACCAAAGATTTTTATATTAGCTGGTTCTCTCATCACCAAAGAAGCTGGGACACGAGAGGAGCTGAACCCCTGTGAGGTGGAGGGTCGTGTATCCAGTGGCAGAAGATCAGGAGGCTGGCTCTAACCATGCCCTTTTACAAATAACTGCACCTTTTAAAGAGTTTTCCTACACTAAGCCAAATTCTGGAGGCCTCACTTCTCTCACAACATCTTCTCTTAAAGTTATATGCCTGGATCCGTGGAGTAAAATTTAATGATCTCTGCTGGAACTGCACTGCCATTAAGAAGCACTGGAAATACAAAACAAGAGGGAAATGAAAATAGTCACCCCTCATCAACCTGGTGGCTTCAAACTGAATGGTTCCAACCTGCGACATCTCAAAAGCTGTGGTTCATGTAACCTCAAACCGGGTACCTAAACCTTTTTGGAAACCTCACCTTTTATTTCTGGTCTAGCTTTGCCTAGACTCAGAAAGCAGCTGTCCATATGGACGAGAAAAAAGCTGGGTCCTCATCTGGAGTAAAGGGGTGAGGATCCCTGGTTCCCCAGCAGCCAGCTAAGGGTGATCCTCCCTCAAACCTCCTTTGGCTGGTGGAAACGGCAGCATAAAGGCTGATGGGAATTTTCCCCGTCTCTCTCATTGTGGTCTGAAATCCGGAATATCTCACCGAGGACGGTGGAGATGAGTACAACAGAGCACTGCAGCCAGAGAAGCTGCCAAGCAGCCATCAGGAGAGACTTTGTCAAGACACAGGGACCTGCTGGGCTAAGACCCAGCAGGTCCCTGTGGGTTCCTGACCCTTTCCACCGGGTCCAGGGCTCTTCCCATCCTCTCTGGTAGCAGCACAGCCCCCCCTAACACACACCTCCCTCCCCCCCAGGCCTGCTGCCGTCGCTGAGCTGTGCGGCTGGAGGGGATGGCACATTGCAGCAATTTGCCAGGCTGTGTGACAATTACTGACACAGATGCTCCTGTGTCAATATGGGCTCCTCTCTCCGTTCTGGTTACAGCGATGGGTGTGCCTGGCGGGGACTCCTCTCAGCGCAGGCCAGTAGGATTATGGGGTTGGGAAGGGGCCATGGCTGCCTGGGCTTGCGAGGGCAGAAGCAGCCTCAGAGGTTGTCCCTACTCCTTCCCGTCCTCTAGCCTGTCTGTCAGGGTCTCCAGCTGCCTTCCCCCCCCTTCCATTTCCCCCTACTCCCCCCTCCCCAAATACTACAGCTTGCTCTCTGCAGCATCCCTGCCTTGCTCCATTTGGTGTTAGGGATGAGGGAAAGGACCAGTGTCCAACATACTGCTCCTGCCAAAGGCTCTGTGTCCCTCATCCCCTTCCTCCCTTCAGCTTCCTCTCCCCCCTGCCCCAATTGCTCAGAAGAGAGGCGAGATGGGGCAGTAAGAATTGCTCTCAGAAGAGAGGCGAGATGGGGCAGTTTCTAGAAGGGTCAGGACATGCATAAGGAATTACAGCCAAAGACAAACTCCTTCACCCACTTAACAGTTCTGGGACCCATCTTCTCTTGCCAGTTTTTTGACTGGCTCAGCAAAGGCAGATGGGTCCCCAGGACAGGGGCAGATGGGTGGGCCAGCAAACTGGAAGAAGATGAGACCTTGCTGCCCAGTGCAGCCCCACCAGAATGGTGTCTGCCAGCACACCCTACCTAACACCAGGCTTTTCCCTTTCCCCTTAGAGAAGGCCACCATTGGCTTTAACTCCAAGACAAAACCACCCTCAGGATGTATCCTTAGCGTATTTACCCTTCAAGGAGGCCAGTAAATGGGGCTGTTGTTCCTGCCAGCGTTGCACCAAACCAAACAGGTCTCCCTCCCCACTCCTCTGCTGAGGAAAAAAAAAACAACGCCGTACTTCTCCTTTAAATGTGGTTCATGTTGAAAAAAAAAAAATAATAAAAAATTGACAAGCTCCCTCACTCTCAAAAGAGTGAGAAATTTTCATTGATTGATTTCTTCATGGCTTCTTAAACAGATAATTAATTCACCGTGAACCTGCGGACACACCGTCGTGAGTCGTTAATATTGTAAATTCACATATACTTCAATAATCGCCTGACCCCCCCGTCACCCCGAAAAACAGATAGCTGTGCAGCGAGGAGGAGGGGAATGGGGGGGAATCGATTTTCGAAGACATGAAGGGATCACCCAGCAAAGGGAAGCTATTGATTCTCTTTTATAAGACACCGCTATAATATTTATTCTTTTGTAAACAGAATTAACCCAGCATCATGGGTCATTCCTATTGAACAACTTTCCTCTCATGTGCACAGCCAGTCTGATTGTATCAGATGAGGTAGAAACATCCAAACTGCACCACCCACCCTGGCCACCACCTCAGCATCTGCTTGGCTCACCCTTGCTGGGTCCCACCACCGTGGCTCCAACCCAGCTGCAGCAGGGCTGGGACTGCCCAGGTAATAGTAGCCTGGGAAGCAGCCATGCTTTCCCGACCATGGGCTCCTGGCACCATGATGGTCCTGGGATGCTTTGAGCTAGGAGAAGATGGCTGAGGGGGAAGGGGTCCAGTGGTTGGAGCTTCAGCCCCATGCTTGTGGTGGATCATAGGATGGTTTGGGTTGGAAGGGATCTTCAAGATCATCCAGTTCCAACCCCCCCTGCCCTGGGCAGGGACGCCTCCACCTCCCTGAGACCATGTTGCTCCAAGCTCCATCCAGCCTGGCCTTGAACCCCTCCAGGGATGGGGCAGCCACAGCTTCTCTGGGCAACCTGTTCCAGTGTCTCACTACCCTCACAGCAAAAAATTTCTTCTTAAGATCTAAAACAATCTCCCCTCTTTCAGTTGAAAACCATTAACCCTCATCCTATGGCTCCCCTCCCTGATCAACAGTCCCTCCCCATCTCTCCTGGAGCCCCTTTAGGGACCGGAAGGGGCTCTAAGGTCTCCCCGAAGCCTTCTCTTCTCCAGGGTTAACACTCCCAACTCTCCCAGCCTGTCCTCACACCAGAGGTGCTTCAGCCCTCTGAGCACCTTTCATCAAAGAATAATCAGCCACCTTCCACAAGCTCAACCCAGACCAAATCACCCCAGTGGTGGCTTGGGGGTTTTAAGCTGTGATGAGAGGTGGCCAAGGCCCCTAGGTCAGCAGCCCCAGGGGATGGTGGCCCGTCAGACGGGATACCTTGGCTTGGTCCTGGGCTGGCAGTGGTGGGACATCAGTGCTTGCCCCTCCAGCTGGGGTCTGGACGTGCCTGGCCACCGGCTGGCTTCTCTTTGCCTTTCTCCTACCCCGGCCAACAGCCAGGGCAAAGTGAAGAGCCAAGGCTAAATTGTGTCAAAGGATTTAAAAGCGGCAGCGGGGGGAAGAAGCAGAGGGGAAGGGGAGTGGGGTGGGAGCGGAAGCCCTAATTAAAAGCAGGGCCGCGGGCAGGCAGGGCTCCCATTCAGAGGGCTGACAAAGGGAGGGTCTGTGGAGCAGAACCGGCCAGCACTGAAAGGAGAAGGCCCCGCGGCGCCCCTCGTCCCGGCCTCTCTGGCCACCATCCGCCATCGAAGGGAGGTCGTGGTGGCCCTTCTCATCCTCACTTCCCTTCCTGAGGGGGTCCCTCAGCCAGTGCAGGGGAGACCTGCCTGGTGGTGGCACAGGAGGAGGAGGAGAGCAGGGAGCTCCAAGCCTCCCATGTCACCTCCCAGCTCCCCGCCGCCAGACAAGCGCCTTTCCACTCCAGCAGTGCCCCTGAATGCACTAATTAGCCCCCACCAAGTTGCTGGGAAAGGCCACACCAGTCATATGACAGCCACGAGTGGCCAAGCCATGGATGGAGGGACCTCCCCATGGCCCCGGGTGGGCCGCAGAGGAGGGAAGCCTGGGCTGGGTGAGGGGGTGCCAGCCCTGTGGTTACCACCTCTCTGTGAAAGCACCCCATGGTGTGGGAGCTGAGGAAGGGGTCTGACTTCCATTGCCAGCCTCCGAGGAGCAGCAGGAGTGGGGTGGACAGGGGGGCTGCCTGGCTTTTTCTGGGGGTCGATGGTTCTGAAAGGCTTGGGGGGAGAACAAGGGGCCCAGAGCTTGTTGAAGGGCAGCCTGTACATCACAATTAATTCGTGGCTCTTTCCAAAACAAAGGCTCTCTATGGCTTTCAACATGTTTACACAATAGTGCACAGAAAGAGCAGCGAAGTGTCATCTCAAGGGCCCCCTCCCCATCTCCTGCTTCTTTACCATCCCTCCCCACACATCCAGCACATCTTCAGCCCTGTCGCCTTCCCCTCAGACCCTTTCTTGCTCCAAATTCACATTTTTCTGCCCAATCGCACATGCTTTGCTTTCTAGGGACTTCCCAATGCTTCACTAGGAGGCATCTATGGCTGTGATGCCCCCCCACTCCCCAAGATGAGGGCACCCAGTATGGGGAAGCTCATGGCTACAGGATTCCACCCTAGCTCTGTCCTCTTTCCTCTGGACTTGAAGAGACTCAAGCCTTAGCAGAGGCCACCTTATTACATGTCCCAAAAGTAAGTTCCCTAAAAAGAGGGGAGAAGATGACCATATGCTTCAGGTCAAATAGGAATCCCCAAGTTAAATCAGTAGCTGCACCAGGGTCACACGGTCTTCTCCATCTAAAGAGCAAGCACCAGCCTTCACTTGCATAGCAAAGAGAGAAACAGAGCTATAGGAGAGACATCAGGGACAGTGGTGAGATGAGTGAAAGAGCCACTGGGAAAGGAAGGTCACACATGAAGACCAGGACAGGTGGTTGAGTCACAAATTCCTCCCTGACCCCATCCCACTTGACTCACCCTGTAAACACAAAGGTGATGGCCAACAGCTTTCTCCACATCGTGGTCTCCATCATGAATCAACCTGGGAAAATGGCACCTCAGTGCACACTTGCACCTCCATGGGATACCTTCTCTTTCCCTCCTCTCCCCTAGCAGACCCCAAGACCTCCCATCCTTGCAGCAAGCATGCACTGATCTCACTCAGCTAACACATCCCAGGTAAACCAGGATGAGACACAGCCTTTTGTCAATGAAGAACAAACGACATCACCTGCTTCAGCTGGCTGTGTTATCAAGCTCAAGGACTGATCAGCCCCTAGACCCTCCATTGTGGTGCTTGCAGCCTTCATGGCAGTATGGTGTTCCTCAGTGGCTCTTCAAAAACCTGGCAGGAGGCGAAGTCCTTCATAGGTTCTGACATACTGGTGGGGAAAAAAGCAGCAGGCAGCACAACAAGGTCATGGATAAACCAACTCATGTGTGATTTTCCTTTCCCCCTTTGTCTTCTCTATCCAGCTTCCAAGGGCTTCCAGCTGGGGTCCCTTCCTCACCTGTACATCCCAGAGGCCCCTATGGCACCCCAGGACCCTGAGAATGACTGCAAACAGCCAGGAGGCCTCATGTTAGAAACCCAACAACCCTAGAAAGAATGTAATTGCCTTCAAAGCTAGGACTGCCGGGGTGAGAGACTGTCTTCAGGATGAGCAGCCTTTCCTCCATCACCCAGGTGCACGCCATCTTTTGAGAAGGCCCAAGGGACTGAAACAGCTCTCCGAGGCCTTAGGAGAAGGGAAATTGCTATCAAAGACTCCTGTCGACTCCGCAGCCCACCAAGGGGGCTGCTGGCTTCTGCAGGCCGTCCCCCATCTGTTGGAATAGCAGGAAGTTTTACGTTAGCAATAAAAAGTAAAAAATGCTGGAGTCCAACTGGTGACTGAAGTCTGGTGCCAGGCTCCGCTGCAGAGACATCACAGCTGCTTACAGTGCCTGCTCTGGGAGAGGTGCTCATTAAACATTTGCCTTGGGTTTATTTTCCCTGTTTTGCTAAAACCAAACATCCACAACAAAAATCTATAAAGGAGAGCTCTGCAAATCAGAAATTTGATTTCACGAAACCAAATGCTACCAGCCATCTAACTCTGGACTCTTCTTCCTTCGTCTTTAGAGGTTACTTTGAAAAGGTCATGGCCAGATGGGCTAGAGGTGGCTTTTATTTTCTAATTGAGAAACCTGAGATTTTCAACTAAGAGATTAGTCTTATGGAGAAGACCCCAAGTGGCCAATACACTCTTTAGAGCTGGAAAAGGGGGTTACTTGTCACAGAATTACCTCAAGATGAGGAAAGGACTCTTTTCTAAGCTGGATATTTTTGGTGGAGTTCCTGCCTTTTTGCCCAGCTTTGGAGATGCTTTCAATAGCTCCAAATGCCTTCTGTGATCAAGGCTGAGGGGTTGGTCAACAAACTGGTCTCCCAAAACACAGAACACACATCAATGCCAGGCTGCTGGGAGGAAAGCTCTCAGCAGTGGGACCAAAACAGCAGCCAAACCATTCTATGATTCTCTGTTTCTCAGCATGGCCAGCACCAAGATGGTCTCCTCCAGCTCTCTGGGTACCTGGAGGGGAGCCGTCTTCCTTGCAGAACTGTGCTCTCAGGCGCTGACACGGATCGATCCACAAGCCGCCCCTGATGTTCTCCACTTCTGATTGCTACATTTTTTGTGACAAATTGATAAACTGCATCTCCACTCAGTTAAAGATTTGATCTCGCTCTCTTAATCCGCTATCAATAAGATATTAATTGTGCACCCGACCCGTTCTGTTCCCCGTCTGCCTGCAAATCCAATAATCATTTCAGAATTCACAGCCGAGTGGGGCACTCCCTTCAAACAATTAATTTCAGGGGAGTCTCATTTATTTTCCCTGTAACCCTCTCCCCCCTCCGCTTGCCTGTCCTCTTCTCCCCCCCTGCAATCTACATGATTCCCAGCTGAAACTCCTGCTCAGCAGAGAGAGGAGGTGGGAGCTGGAGAGGTCCTGATGAACTCCTTTCCGTTTGATGCTCCACACAATTGATTAACACACACACCCTTCCACACACCCTTGCCCAGCCCCTAGACTTCTGTAAAGTTGGAGACCAAATTCACCAAATTCTGCATGGAAAGGTGGCAAGCTGGCACTCAACCACCCAACATGGGGCTGAGGCTTTGTGTGTAAACTGTGTGCTCAGTAGCCAGAGCCCTGCCAGCAGGAGCTCTTTAAGGTGATCTTTAAGGTCCCTTCCATTCTATGATTCTATGACTCACCAATCCCACAGTGATGGGAGGAAAAACAGCCCCTAAAATGGGATAAGCCCCAGAGCTGCATAGCCCCTTTACTACCTCCATGGGCTTTGAACTGCCAGTGTCTCCAAGTTTTCATCCTTGGATACCCAGGGCAGGGTTTGTCCATACCCAGAGCCATGTCAGGGTAGCCTAGATAAAGGACAGTCAGGTGAGAAGTCTCTGTGTAGGCCATGAGGATGGATGAACTGATGACAGCAGAGCGTTACCCACAGATGCCCTCAACATCTTTTCTTAATATACCACATTCCAATTTGAGCACTTCTTGATTTGGACTTTAGATGTTTTATCTTCTCCCTGTGGTTCAGGGGAGAACTAGGTTTCTTGGCCAGCTGTGCTCTCAGGCAAGGTCTCCTTGCACCATTCCTTCCCTGTCCAGCCTCTTCTAGCCTTGCATCTCAACAGCCTGCACATTTCAGGTGATGCTAGTAGGCAAAGTGGTCTGTGCAATAATTTCTAGTCCCAATGTTTGTGTGATGGCCAGATACACAAATTGGAGTAGTTTGTGCCCCAAACTTGCTACCACGAGTGCTGGAGACCAGAACTTTGCAGAGAGAACCACAGAACATGCAAAGTCCTTCATTGTCTGTGCAACAGAACACTAGGGCAAAAGCCCAAGTTAGAGTGTCCCTCACTGTCGAAGGACCCCCTCCTGCTGTCCTTCTTTTTGTGTCATCCTCTTTGGATTAATCATGGATGAAGGATGATCTCCCTTTACCTCAAAACCCACAGGAGACAGAATCGCTGTGACCAGAGACGGGAAGGGCTGGGAGAGCCAAACTGTCTCTAGCAATAGCTGCTGTTGGCATCAGCAAGAAGGCCAGAGGAAAAGAGCCTCCCAGCTCCTGTGCGGGGACAAGAGCAGGGCTCTGACAAGCTCTTTAAGCTCCCCAGGCTCCAGAAAATGCTGCGCAAAGTGTTTTAGCAACAAAAGTCTTGAGAAGAACAAACACTCTAATCCCTTAATGAGCCGGCTGATCCCCCATCTTGGCTCTGGCTTCTCTAAAGAGCCACACACTCCCCTCCTCCCCGGTCCCCCCCCGGCCCCCTCCGGTGCAACCCACCGGCGGCCGCTTCAGAACCAATTCAAGGTGCTCTTCGGGATCCAATCCAATTACCCTGCGTCCTGCTGAGCGGCCCCACAGACCGACGGCTCTTTCAGGGCTGAGTCTTATGGCCTGTTAATCCTCCCCTCATTAAAAGACCTTGTTCCTCCCTCCTCAGAGACGGAGGGGAAAAAAAGAAAAAAAAAAGAGACAAGCCCACCAAAAAAAACCCCAAACCCAACCCCACACCGGGAAAAGTTTATGCAAGAGATCCCCAAAGCGGAGCATGAAAAGCTGTGGGGTCTCCCTGCTCTCAGGGGTCACCCCTGCCAGATTCGGGGGTGTCTCTGCCCCCAGCCATGGCTCACACTTGAAGAAGATGGGCAGGCAGCCGTTCCTCACGCTGTTCTTGCGCTGTGGCTTTATTGGCTTCTCTTTAATGGGCCTGTCATTAAGCCAGGAGGAAGCCGGGTGGGAGGGTTCCCATAAAACTAAGGCCTCACAGCTAATGAACGCAGCACCCGGGGGGGAAAGGACACAGGAGCGGCAGTTGTAGTTGGTCACGCAGGGCTGAGCTGGCCTTCCACAGTCTCGCAAGGACAGGGTCCCTCCTCTCTGGGAGAGGAAATGTCAGATCAGCCCCCTCAGCCATCCACCCCTTTGGTCCCACACACACAGGAGAGACCGAGGCCTCCAGCCCAGAGGGTAGCCGTTCCCACACCCCCGGGGACTTCTCAACACTCAGCTGGAGGGATGAGCCAAGGATCGGTCATCTGGAACCACCTCCCAACAAACGTGCAATGCTGCCTCCCTTGGGGTGGTTCTGCTCTTCTCCCTTCTGCTTCCTCCTGTTCTGAAGATGCAGTTGCAAAACCG
Organism: Scolopax mira; assembly: GCA_004320125.1. NCBI lineage: Eukaryota > Metazoa > Chordata > Aves > Charadriiformes > Scolopacidae > Scolopax > Scolopax mira. The sequence goes on from BJBW01014688.1 coordinate 30,108, forward strand.
AGCATTTTTCCTCCATGCTAACTAAAGTCTGACCAGCTCAGATTCAAATCACAGGATCATAGAATGGTTTGGGTTGGAAGGGACCTTCAAGATCATTCAGTTCCAACCCCCCTGCCATGGGCAGGAACACCTCCCAGAAGACCAGGTTGCTCAAAGACAAGTCCAGCCTGGCCTTGAACTCCTCCAGGGATGGGGCAGCCACAGCTTCTCTGGGCAACCTCTTCCAGTGTCTCACAGGAAAGAATTTCCAAAAAAAAATCACCAGTTTCACTGTAGCTACTGGTGCTGGTACTCATCATGCATGATGAAGAGCAGGACCATTCCTCTGCTGAGGGAAGTTCTGCACGAGCCAGTCCCTTCCTGGTGTCTTCAACTCACATGGCAATCAGGAAATATAGTAAAGCTGAGAAAATGCTTCATAATCAGCATTTTCCAAAACAAATCATAATTCTGATGGTCGTTGTCTGGCAAACTGGATTAACATCCCCACCAGCACATCACGGAGCAGGGTTTCATCCCTGGGTCCCAAGAGTGTTTAAAACTTTGCTAAAGAGGGAGACAAACCTGGGGAGTTTAGATAGACAAGAATTACAAAACCAGGGTTAGGTTCGACGGTAGGATAACAGCAGGGACTCCTCTCTAAAGGTAAGGATTTAAAACTGAAGCAGAATAGATTTAAGGAAGAAACTTCCTGGCAGTGAAACCCACCAGGAATCTTCGCTATTTCCAGCTTTTGAAGATTGCACTGATGAAAAAGGGAATAATTTGGTGCCAGAAGAGCCTGAGTGGATGCTATGCTACAACAGGTAGCAGAGGGCCTGGGGAATCACAGTTTTGTTTGTGGCCCCGATACCAGACCAAATTTAGTCACCACAGACTAAATTTGGCACACACTCAGGTCCTGCCCCCATTCCTCCTACTGTTGCATAGGCTGGTTTTTTTTGCCAAATTTAGCCCTGCCAGTCTGTCTCTCAGTTAGAGGTAACCTAAGCATCATGACTTCTGGGCCCAGGAGAATGATAACAATTCCCCAAAGTCTTCTCAGAATTGCAGAAAGCAACTGCAGAGGTGGTGAGCCTCCCTCCAGAGCTGAAAGAGTTCCTGGCAGCCATAACATGTATGAAAAGGAGCCACGAGAATGAGACAACTCATTTTTGGGTGGCGACTGGCTTGTCCCAGCTTGGGCTAACCCAGGCAGGGGTGCGTCAGGCTCTGCTCTCACCCTGCTCTATCAGGAACATCTCTCACAACGCACCTGCGATGCTTGGATACAACAGGGCTCAGGATTACACGTGACTGAGAACGATTTCAGAGATAAGAGGAGGCACAATTCCTTCCCAAAATTTTGTCGTAGCAGGAAATCAGTGCATTGACTCGCTGAGAATTTTCACAACCAGTATCTGATTTTTTTTTTCTTGTGAGATAGTCAGCAAGGAATAAACATATTAGGTTGGAAATTACATTTTTGGGGGGGGGGGGGGGGGGGGGGTTGGGGTGGGTTTGTGTGAAGTTTTTTTTTGGGGGGTAAGAAAAGAAAAAAAAGGTCTTTTTGAATTTCTGACAACTTCCTTTGTCCCTCCCCAGCAGAAAAATTCCTTACCAGCCTGTCACGGGCCCCAGGAAGGTGAACTGCATGATCTAATTGGGCATTATCTAAGTCTTCTCCAATTTCTCTCTTGTCACACAGTCTGCTTTTTTGACCTATGCCAAGAGAAACAACGTTGGCATGCGTCCTTTTTGGCTTTGACAGAGCCTGCTTCTGCTCAGCTCTCTTCCACACATTCTTTCTGGTTATGCCCTCTCATCCCTTCACTTTATGCCTGCACATTTACCGCCCCAATTACAACATGCAAGATTAGAAACTGGACTCACCTTTTCCCACCTAAGGCTGTTTGTTTCTTGTTCTTTGTACTCCCTCCAGTAGGACCAGTGAAACTCAGTTTAGTCCACTTGGCTTTTTGTTAATGGTCAGGTTCATTATTTTTTTTTACCCTTTCTTCTTGAACCCAGCCGTCTGCGGGGAACTACTGTTGCTCAAGAACTTGGTCTCTTTCTCTGCTCACTGGTTGCCTGCCATCAGCGGGTAATTCCTCCCCATCCGTTATTCGAAATTATTCTCTAAATCTAAATTTCTGTGAATGATTCAAAGTACCTTGCTGGTACTGCAAAATATTTAAGCACATAAGCAGCTTAAGAAACGAAGTGTATGGTTAAATATCTAGATCAGGGCCAAAACATTCGGCATCTCACAGGATAGCGCCGTAAAACATGCTCTTCATTTAAAAGAAAAAAACAAAAGGTTGATTTTTCATCAAAAAATATATTAGGAACGACCAACTTGCTTCTTAGATGCAATTTAATGTGGTTATTTAACTTAATTTCATGCCTTTAACCCTTCTCTCTGCAGGCAGTTATGTAGAAGATGAGTTCTTCTTATATGTTGCCCCTTCGTTACACCAGAAAGCTCATTTCTTGCCCAAATGTCAGCCTGGGAAGACCTCCCCCACGGTTGTGACCAGTCTCAGCAGGTTCCACCAGAGAAGGGAAGGTGGTCAGAAGGATCCAAATATGCAAAGACCCATAATTTGCCAGGTGTATGTTCCGAAACTGTGTTTGTAGCAGGACGTCAAGGGGCTGGCCCAGATGTGGAGGTCAGATACACATGTATAAACCAGACTTTCTCTTTGTCAAGCAATTACTTGCCCTGTGGTTAGCACAGGAGACTGTGAGATAGAGATCAGAGCCCTCTGTGCTACCAGCATGAACGCAGAGTTACCATCCCACAGACCTTCTGTCGAAATAACCCCAGCAAAGACTGGGAGGGGAAACCAAGCCTTTTCCAACAGGCAGAGCCAAGAGCTTGCTCATCTTCCCGTCCAGCAGCAGTTACTGGGGCCTAGCGGTGGAGAAGACAAGGAGACATTGGCAAGATGTCTTAAAATACCACCTGACAGGTTAAATGGAGCTGGCACATGGCCCACCATGTTCTCCTCCGCCCACCACCACCTTCACCAGCCTACCCCTGCACCCAGCCACTGGGGAGACTGGAAGCCTATGGAGGCAGGGAGGTACACCCATGTCTCCCAGAAGGGACAGATCAAGAGGAAGCCAAGTCAAGCTAGATGGCCTTTTACTGAATCCTCTCTTTTGGGGCCATAAATAGCTCTTTCCTCTGTGACCCTTGGCCTCCCACAGCCCGTCCCCACCTCCGCCCCCACCCAGCACAGACTGCTCCTTGCCCTCTGGAGATCATTGTCTCCCTGCTAATTGCCCTGTCTGGGAGGAACAGGTCAGCAGCTTCAGGTGAGAGCCAAAGTGAGCTGTTAATAAGTAAATGATAAAAAAAAAAAAAAAAGAAGTTACAGAATGAACTTGTTGCTTGCCAGGACTTGCCTTGCAGTTTGGCAACTACGACTGTCTTGTTGCAAAAGGGCTCAGGCTCTTTTTCTCCCCTTGACCCAGAACTCTGACTATAATATGAAGCTCAAATGTGGGGCCCCAACTCCAAAAAGTATATGTGTGTGTGTGTGTTTGTTTGTGTGTGTGTGTGTCTTGGCAGTTTGGACGCTGCCCTGGTAGACCCACTGCATGGCCATGTTTATGTCCCTGGAAAAAAGAGAAAAAAAGAAAAAAAAAGAAAAAGGAAAAAAAAAAGAAAAAGAAAAAGAAAAAGAAAAAGAAAAAGAAAAAGAAAAAAAGAAAAAAAAAGAAGAAGAAAAAGAAAGTCTGGAAGAAATGTACCTCCAGATCATCCATACTGTTTAGTTAAATATGGCTCCATGGCTGGGAAATGGCTCAGTGTCTCAGATAAGTGCTTGGCCATAGCATGTGCCACCAACCAGCCCCACTAGACAGCATGGACAAGACCTCCAGGACCATACCAGTATGCCTTGGAGCCTTGGACACCCTTGCATGCTGCACCCATCATGCTCCAGAGAAGATGTTTCCTGAGATGTAGTGAGGAAGGGTGATCCTTTCCCATGGTGGCCTCCCTCAGCATGAGCCTGGTGCCCACGCGGGGATCATGGTGCTGCAGAACCAGCCATCTACTGTGGCCTTTCCGTGCTACAAAACATGGTGAGCTCATGGGAAATCTCCTCTCAAAGCCAAGCATGACACAAAAGAGAGAAAAAATGTTTGGACTGCTTCCTATCCAGAGGCCAACCATCTCAGAGGGGACATTGCAGGAGACCTCAGAGAAGACCCCTTCGCAGCCCCAGAACCAAGCATGGGCCAGAGGGCCCAGATTTCCCCTGAAAACACCACCTTGGTCTATCTGTACCCTCTGGCTCGTAAGAGATACTGTGGCTCCTGTCCCTCTCTGGGGCACAGTGACCCCTGTAGCTGCCCCTTCCCAGGAGGAGGTGGTGCAGGGTGGTGGCCCAACTCCTCCACTCCCTGCCTTTGTGAGCCTAACCCTGTGGGGTCTCCTGTTCCTTTGAAACCCGAGTTGTGTTGATGGATATATTTGCTGGGTGCCTCCCGTCTCTCCTGGGCTCGGGCTGCCCTGTCTGGAGGTTCTGTGAGGGAGAGGGGTCTGGAGTTTAAGAGCGTTATTGTTACCGGAGGAAGGAATTTTCGGTCCTATAAATCAGAGGCAGGCAGCAGTAGGGCCAGCATACTTGGGCTGTGTGAACAAACTTCATTTCCTGGGAGACTGGCCTTCAATCACCCTCTGTCATACTCCACTGATCAGAGGTGGACATGAGAGGAGTTCATTAAGGTGGAAGAAAAATAATATAATAGGTCCTCCCCATGCATGCACTATTCCCGACCCCTGGGGGTGGCAAGACACCCCTTCCCTTGTGCTGAGATCCAAAACACACACACAGAGCCACTCACCCTGAATACGCTGCTATTCCTCTGCCTAAGCAAATTTCCTTCTAAAAATGGACACCTCGAACATAGCCCGAGGTTGGGGTTTTTTTGGGTGGTTTTTTTTTTTTTCTGGCTACTTTTCAGATGAACTCAGTTTCACTGTCTGTTGCCTCGCTTTGTAATTCTTGGCTGCACTCTGCCGGAGAAGAATCAGGCCCAGCACTCGGTGCAAAAGGAATCGACAATTTTTCCGAGCAAAACAGTAAAGCTCAAAGCTCTCCTTGTTGATTTTTGTTGATTTTTATTTCCTGGTTTTCTGAATGGATTTTTTTTTTTTTTCAGGGTAGGGGGAATAATCTCTCCTGTTTCTTTCTACCGTCCCTCAGCACCACTCATTTTGAATGTGATTGGAATAAGGGAAAGGGGAAAGAATAACAAATAGTCAAAAAAAGGAAATACAGTGGATGCGAAAATATTTTGAGTAAAGGATATGGGAAAAAAAATTCCTAAGTGGACAATTGTTTACAAAAAAAAAAGTTTTACATATTCAAGAACAAATTGTGAGCTGATTTGCTATATGGAAACGAGAAAGAGCTTTGAGAAGGCCCAAGAGACTGAGCTGGTGTCTGCCGTGGGCTGGTGTAGTGATGGTACCAAGGGGAACTTCTGAGCTCGGTTGGGCTGGTGGCATCCGTCTGTTTGCTTTTCACAGAAAGCAGAAATGAAAGAAAGACTGAATTGATTGCTTCAGCCACTTTGAAAACACTTTTCTTACCAGTTCTTATGTTTATATGACACACATACAAACCAGAGAGTTTGGACCCGTAGGTCTCTGGCACAAGACACAAGATAAATGACGTCATTTTTGAGGTGTTGCCTGAGTCCAGCTTGAGGTTGGTGGACAGATGATGCTCTCCTCCTCCTGCATGGTGAATAGAGGTCTAGTGAGCTCCTTTGAATCAATGCTTAATTATGCTGCTGGAAGCAGCTCCTAGAGAAATTTGTGGTCCTGTCCAGGCAGGCAAGGGAGCACAGGCACTGCCATCCTTGGATCCAGTGTCTTCACCCTCCATCTGTGATGTCTAGAAGCCTCAAATCCACCCAGGAGGAAGCAAGGGAAGGATTTTGCTTGAACTGATCCTGGGACCAGAGAACTCTGGAGCCTGGGGAGTGCACTTCCACTTTCACATGGAAGGACCTCACTTTCCTCAACTTTGCACAATTCTGCTGTTGATGTTTGTACACACCTGCAGCAGAAGTATTCCTTCAGCCTCTGCTGGGCAAGGGCAAGTCCAGAGACCCACATCTTTGCGAAAAAAAAAGCAGAAAATTGGTGAGTTCACGGGGACTGAGGGATACACTAGTCCAGCACATCCTCTGTGAAGATCCTACCAAGGACATTCCTTTCTTTATGATCTCTTTTGAGAGACGTGGTCTTCAAGGAAGGCAGCAAGGTACCTCCACAAGCAGGTTAGCTATCCTAAGGAGCCACAGTTTGAGAAGAGGCTCTTGCATTGATGGGCATAAAATGAGTTATTTGTGCTTAATATCAAGAGGCTGAAGCTGGATGGCAAGGCAAAACAGAGTAGTATTTAATCATCCCAGAAAATGTTGGAGGATATTCTCAGAAGGCTTCTTGTCGGGGCACTTGCTGCATAGAAAACATAGAACTGTCTGGCACCAACGTCTTCTCTAGAGAGCTCCATCAGACATTTCAGTGGCACTTGATGAATAGTTGGTGAAGGATTTCGCAGGCCTCCCAGATGAAAGAGGTTGTTGGAAAACAGGACTATGGGGTGACTTTTCCACCCTGGCTGTTCATCACCAGAAAGGCTGTTTGCAAACCTGCCTTTTTATTTACTGTGTGAAATCTTTCCAAATAGGCTTTTTACACTAATATCTGAAATGACAACTGTGCTGCTGTTAATAGATATACATCTCTGCTGGCTTTGATGCCATTTAGCATATCTGTGTTAAGGAAAAGTTTGCTGGGTTTGTTGAGTAGGGCTGGAAGAACAAGGAGGAATTGAATCCAACCTCTGCTGGACTGAAAAGCAAAGGGAATAAAAAAACTGAGCTAAAAAGCTAAAAGCTAATGCAACGGAGGGGAGACACCAGCGTGGAACACTGGTTATGGACTGGGGCACACTGGTAAGGTGCAGGGACTGTGTCTGGAGATACCCAAGGATGCTGTCAGAAGAAAGAAAGTACATGATTGAGGTGTACCCTACACCCAAACACAGCTATGTGCCCCAGCCCACTCCCACTACATCAGAGCTCTGTTTGGGTCATTAGTGCTTGTTTTAATTTATTTAGCCAATTTTATCGCTGGAAACACACGGTGATTTACAACCTTTCCTGACTGCACCAATTAATAAGCCTTCTCCTCACTTCCCCTAGAGACAATTAGCACGTAGCCATGATGGGAAATGACTATGAGGAACAGGCAGGCAATATTCTGAGAGCGCTAGAATTCTGCTCACAGACAAGGTCACTTGAAAGCCACCACCAGTGCTCAAATCCTCACCTGGAGAGTAAAGCCACCCCCATCACCGGGCAGAAGGCACACCACCATGGGCTGAACAGCTCTGAGGGCACATCTGGCTGCAAGATAGAGAGCCACTGATTTTGTGTGTGCCCTCCAAGACCCTTCTGCTTAGACTGCTCCTGCTCCTGGAGAGAAGAGTGGCTTCTTACTGCATCTGATTTGGGGATTTGACCTTGCTTTGGGCAGAGGCCAGTCTAGATACCTCTCAGGATCTCTTCCACCCTGGACTGTTCTGTGACCCTGAAACAGTCTGCTCTCAATACAGCAGGACCCCAAGTCGTAAGCCCCTGCAAGTACTCTTAAAGACTTGGACTTTAAAACAAGTACCAAATATTTAAACTCTCTCTTTCAAAATCTAAGGGAAGAGAGATGGCACAAATGCGCTGACAATTTTCTCACATTTCCACATGTTCTTTTTTTTTAGCTCACTGAAACTTTTTTTCCTCTAGTTCTGAGAGGTCAAAAATACTTTAGTTCTCCAAAACAGAAAAATATTCAGATTTTGAGAGAGAAAATTTGAGAAAATTTTAACAGAAATTTTAGCAAACTTATGGTGCTTTTTACCTCCACAGGTATTTTTAAAATTATCATTGAATCATCAACTCATAGAATGGTTTGCGTTGGAAAAGAACTTCGAGATCATCAGAGATGAGAAAAGAGAAAAGATCATTGAGTTCCAACCCCCCTGCCCTGGGCAGG
>BJBW01014688.1:38232-65535 GCA_004320125.1 Scolopax mira
CCACAGCTTCTCTGGGCAACCTCTTCCAGGGTCTCACCATCCTCAAGCAAAGAATTTCTTTCTGGTGTCTAATCTAGATCTCCCCTCTTTCAGTATAAAACCGTTCTCCCTCGTCCTATAGCTCCCCTCCCTGATCCAGAGTCCCTCCCCATCTCTCCTGGAGCCCCTTGAGGGACTGGAAGGGGCTCTTAGGTCTTCTTTTCTCCAGGCTGAACACCCCCAACTCTCTCAACCTGTGTTCCCAGGAGATGTGTTCCAGCCCTCTGAGCATTTTCATGGCCCTATGCGGCCCTGTGATTTTGCTCTCCCATATAGGTTCCTGTGTTGCCCTGGCATACTGTCCATGGCTCTCCATGGAGCTCAATGCTATGGCAGGGCCCTTAGGGATGGCCATAAGGACAGTTTCTAATGCTCACTTCAAGACATCATTGAGGAATCCAATTACTCTTCTCTTGGGCAGAGCCTTTGCTCTCCTGGGAGGGTCTCGACTCAGCCAACAGCACTTCCTTCTCATTGCTGAGGTTGTCCAGAATCGTTTCCACCCCGGTCTCCCCAGATCTTCTCCTTTCCCAGAGCAGCACCGAGGTCGGGGGCGGCAGCAGGACCACAGCATGTTTCTCCAGCAGACGGTGGGTCGGAGAGGCCAAGAGGAGCGGCTTTTTGGGTGTCACCGTGTTGACTGTGTTGCCTTTTCCTCCTCTCCGAAGCCAGCCCCGCTGATAGACATTAGTGGGTGGGAGGCTGGCTGGCTCCAGAGAGCCTTTGACATAAAGGGAGTTTTCACCCCACCTCTCCATCAATCAAAACTTAAACTTATTTGTGCTTATGCGCTACTTCTTAAGTAGAGAAAATAAAAACTGGGTTTAGGAGAGTGCAAATATTTAACAATAAAAAAACCACATTAATTTACCCTTTTTCATTTCTACAGAAGAAACCTTAATGGAGTCACATGACTCTTATTCTAAGTGATAAACCACAGGTCATAAAGCACCACTTTATCACTCTGCACAAGCAGTATAAATAACAGCTATTACCCAACCTCACTCCATCTGATAAGCTCGGAGATTTTCTAATATACATTTCTGATTTTTTTAAATAATATTCATGATCATTTCCTCTTGAGCGTTATGAGTCTCTGGCTATGTGGCCCTTGAAACTGGGGCCTGCAAGCCCTTGTACCATCTCCCTGATTTATGGCCACGTTGGTCGGGACTGACGCCCTAATGAAATCTGTGACACTGCATTAATGGGGCTGTTTGTTACCACCGGAGTTCAGCAGCGGGCTGTGGTCTCAGAGCTGTGCTCAGGGAAGGCACACAGGGAGTCTCTAAAACCCACCCAGAGGGGCAGAAAACCCACCCCTTGTCCACACACACCTTCCCACCACCCTATGTAGAAGCTGCCCGGCGAGGTCCATGAAGGCCACCAAAGGTACAAGAGGGCAGGCGAGGGCTCTTGTCCTTGGCTGTTCAAGGAGCAGGCGACAAACTCAGGGTCTTCCCCAGGAACCACGGCTACACACACAGACACACGCCTCTCAAGCGTGTAATTAATACCCAGCCCCCTCCTCCCCCCCTGCTGCTTGCAGCCATTCAGTTGCACAAGCCTCGGTGAACGTGCACTATCAGATTGCTCCACCAACAAGGGCGTGTGTATGGAGTGTAACCATCCCCTTCTACCTGCAGGAGCCTCAATATGACATGGGGGCACACAAAGATCCCCCAGTTGTGGCTGTCCCATCCTTGGAGGGATTCAAGGCCAGGCTGGATGGGGCTTTGAGCAACCTGGTCTGGTGGGAGATGTCCCTGCCCAGGGCAGGGGGTTGGAACAGGATGATCCTGAAGGTCCCTTCCAACCCAAACCATTCTATGATACTATGATAATGGCTCAAGATACTCAAGCATGTAGGCAAGTGCAAAAATTCAGATTCGTGAAATGCAGACTCCTATGCATCAGGAAATAAAAATGCCCAAAGTGAATATTTAGCCTTAATTCTGCCTCGGGATAAAAATCTGTCAGGTACAATAATCATATATTACTTATCAAATAATGTAGCATGGTAGACACTTTCATCCACCTTAGGAAGAATCTTCACTCCTGTGTGCTCCATTTTACAACTTTTAATGCAGGTCTATTCATTGAACCGAAAGCCTTCTTCAGAAATATTTTGGTGTGAAAAGTGGCAACACTAAGGAATATTTTGTCATGCCTATAAAAATCAGTGCCTTTTTTCCAGGATGGCTTCTGTAGAGTTTTCAGTAGTCAAAATGGTTTATCAAGGAATCAGGGGGTTGACCAATTCACATCTGCTGGAATTATTAAATAATTACAAATAATAAAGCATTGAGCTTAAAAATGACAATTTAAAATCAGTAATATTGATACAGCCGAGTTTCATTTATCCTGGAAAGGAAACAGCTTTGACAAGACCATATTTTTTAATAAAATGAGTGTGGTATTTTTCTATCAGGACTTTTTAATTCCAGCATCATAAAAATGTGGTATATCTTTATTGATAGATTTTAGCTGGTGAATTCTCTTCTCTAGAGCATATGTATGTTAATGATTTTCTCAGCACTGACATACAATATGTTTAACCAGACGATTTTTCCTTTCGCTCAGAGTTACTTCTCTGAGCAGTAATTTAGTGGGCAGTTCACAAATGACAACTCTAAGAAATACACACACCACATCTTGTTAAGGGTGTGTTTTAATGATGTCTTGCTTGACCTTGTTTCTTATTTGTAGAATTGTAAATATTTCCTGCTCCGCTTGTGACCTGTAGCTGGAGGGACATGAGACCGGAGAAGACTCACTGTGTGATCAAGTATTTGCAATCACAGGTGACTTTGCAGCAGGTGTTTGGTCTAAAATAGTCTATTTTCAGTGGTGCCCAGTGACAGGACAAGAGGTAATGGGCCCAAACTTGAACATAAGAAGTTCCATCTAAACATGAGGAGGGACTTCTTGACTTTGAGAGTGGCCAAGCCCTGGATAAGGCTGCCCAGAGAGGTGGTGGAGCCTCCTTCTCTGGAGATGTTTCAAACCCACCTGGACTTGTTCCTGTGGGACCTGCTCTGGGAGGATCCTGCTCTGGCAGAGGGTTGGACCAGATGATCTCCAGAGGTCCCTTCCAACCCCATATCATTCTGTGATTCTGTGAAAAGAATCGTAGAATCATAGAATGGTTTGGGTTGGAAGGGACCTTCAAGATCATCCAGTTCCAATCCCCCTGCCCTGGGCAGGGACACCTCCAACCAGACCAGGTTGCTCCAGGCCCTATCCACCCTGGCCTTGAAATCAGATTATCCCTCCTTATGCCACAAACCACAGATTTCCCCCAAATCTTAAAAAAAAAAAAAAACAACTCAACTAAAAAACACACAGAAAAATCCCAACAAACCACCATAAAAAATAAAAAGTAATAGGACATGACAGGAAAAGAGCAGAAGATACCTGGAGCCAGAGCATCACCCACTGCTGGGAGCCGCTTGGGCGAGGAAGTGTGGCAAGTGAATAGTCACAGCTGATCTCAGCGCATTGCAAATGTGACTCTAGTCAGGCAGGAGATGTGCTCTCTTTAATGATATTACTGAACAGATTACATAAATGAGTGAGAATTTATGTACGGAATTTGCATGTGTTTGCAACTGATCTGAAACTTATAAATACGCTCCTGTATTTACACGCACAAGTAAATTAATATTGATTTCCAACCAGCAGCACCACCAAAATGGCATTCGAGTGCATGTTTGCAGGTGCGGAGTGTTTAGCTGGAGAGGAGAGCAAGTGAATTTGCAATGAGAGCAGCGAAAAATGGGGATGAGGTTTTGGGAAGGAGGATTTGCATCGCCTGCGCGGTGCTGGGGAGGCTGCGGGGCTCAACGGGTGAGAAAAGAGCTTCTTCCCAGCACGGCATCCCGGGGCTCATTCCCGAGGGGGTGCTCATTCCCTGCCCAAAGAGTTTTTACTGTGGTGGGTGCACAGCTCAGCGAAATGGGGAGGCCATTAAAGATTTACAAGCCATTGACACCCGCTAGCTCAGGGACGTGGTGGCTACTGGAAGCGCCGTGCCTCCTCCTGCCTTGCTTCATTTCCGAAGCCCTGCACTTCATTACCTCCCTGGATAGATGCCATCTGCACACACTCGGCCCCCCCTGCTTCCCAGCTTCCCACACCCACCCCACCCCCCCTCCCCAAATCCTAAAATACCCACACGTTGCCCCAAAAAGGACCCTCTCCCCACCTACCCACATTCTGGAGCCTGTATCTGCTCCTTCCCTCACCTTCTTACACACCTTCTGACCTTCTCCAGGGCTGGACCACTACCCTGGCCACAGATGCTGGGGTCCCAAGCCACCATCCCTCGCTGTCCTCCTGCTGCATCCCCAGTCCCAGAGCATTTTGGGACAGTGCTGGGGAGGGCAGGGGGAAGAGGAACTGAGGCGGCTGTGTTCATCTAAATCTGCCCCCCTCTTCACTAGAGAAGGCAATTATTTTCCCAAGGCTTTAGTTTTTAACCAAGGTTTTACAATCATATCTCTCTGGATTTGTGGGGGGTTTTTTTTGGTTTGGTTTTTTTTTTTTCTCTCCCTGAAACTCCTCCTGATGTTTGGTGCATTTTTCTTGGGTATGCTATGTTGTTTTTGGGTTGTTTTGTTGTTATTGTTGCTTGCAGCCACTGGAGAGTTCCCCTTCCTCTGGTTAATGGCCCATTAACTAGCTCTCTCCATGCAGGGGTAGAGCCTGGGAATTGCTGAGTTCTGGAAAACCCTCACCAGCCAGGATCCTTTCACCAGCAACAAAATCCTCTTTCCAGAGGATGGGGGGGTGGGCTCTGTGAAATGGGGCAGCAGGGGTGGGGGACAGTCCTTGGGATGGGGACAGAGCCCACAGGAGAGTGGGGCACCGGCGTCGTTGCTTGTTTCTTGGGGAAAAAAACAAAAATAAAGAAAAAAAAAAGGCAGTGGCTGTGGGGAAGAGGGGGGGAGAGGAGACAGGAGCCGGATTGTTAAAGGATTCAATGAGCTGTGCCCAATGTATTCGAAAGGTGCTTAAGACAGCCAAAGCTCCTCGCCAAACACACACCGCTGCGAAACAGCGTGGAGAGGCTGCAGAGAGTCAGCCCAGCTCCCCCCGCCTCATCCACATCAACCCCCCACCCCAAAAAAAAAGCAGCATCTCCTTGGCCCCTGCCCCACACTGACACGGCATGGCCAAGGTGACAATGCTTCCACTCAAGCACATACTTAGACCTCTGATGGCCCCCCAAACCATCCCTGGTATCTCCAGGTGCGACGCCCACAATGGCACCCCACACCTGGGGCAAAGAGGGACCCAGCTCAGATGCTTCCCCTCCCTCTCATCTCCTTCAGAACTAGTGAAACCTGGTTTCTGGTGGCTTTGTGTCCCGATTCCTTTGCCCTCCTTCCATCACTGCTGTGAAAACTGCAATGGATGACTCCTGTCTCCTCCTGTCCCTCAGCAGGACCCACAGCTTACATGTTGTCACTGGCTCCAAGCCACGTGCTGGTGGGCCACTGGGAATGGAGTTGTTGGCTGGACAGTAGAGAAGACAAGCAGAGTAGTCCCACGTTGGCCCAAACGTGAACCTCTCTTCTTTACCACATCATTAATTTTTACAGATTTTGTGGGCACAGAATGGTTTGGTGTACTCTGTCCTTGTGTCAAGTAGGGTTGACATCAACAGGTAGGTTAAACATTGTGGTGAGGAAGGAGACAAATGAGAGACAGTGTCATTGCTTAGGCTGTAAGCTTAAATTTACAAAAAGGTGACAGTTTCAGTTTCATCAGTGTCAAAATGTATCATAGAATGGTTTGGGTTGGAAGGGACCTTCAAGATCATCGAGTTCCAACCCCCTGCCCTGGGCAGGGACACCTCCCACCAGACCAGGTTGCTCCAAGCCCCATCCAGTCTGGCCTTGAACCCCTCCAGGGATGGGGCAGCCACAGTTTCTCTGGGCAACCTGGAGAAAAGGAGGCTGAGGGGAGACCTTCTCGCTCTCTCCAGCTCCCTGAAAGGAGGGTGTAGCCGGGGCGGTTGGTCTCTTCTCCCAAGGAACAGGTGATGGAACAAGAGGAAACGGCCTCAAGTTGTCCTAAGGGAGGTTCAGATTGGATATTAGGAAGAATTTCTGCACTGAAAGGGTTATTAAGCCTTGGATTGGCTGCCCAGGGAAGGGATGGAGTCACCATCCCTGGAGGTATTTAAAATAGGGGTTGAGATATTGCTTAGAGATATGTTTTAGTGATGGTTTTGTGAGTGTTGGGTTGATGGTTGGAACAGATGATCTGAAAGGTCCCTTCCAACCCGGGCAATTCTATGTTTCCATGACTGATAAAAGCAACAGTTTCTTACCTTACATTTTTCATCCATCTCAAAGTTCATCACACAAATGAAGTAATCGTAATTATCCTCATTTGAAAGGCGGGGAAACTGAGGCACTGCATGATGGATGACCCTGTGTCTCCCAAGAGAACCCATGGCAAGGACCAGAGACACCCAAGGTCCTGAAATTTCAATCCTGTGGACAGGAATGGGATTATCATGTGGAGGGTGTTCACAGTGTGATGCTCACGCTGGTCTCAGTGGTAGCTTGTGTAAGCCCAGCTTTAGACCCAGGGTGGTCTTGGACCCAGGGTAGCTGAGAGGGAAGGAGACATTCCCTGAGAAGCTTTTGCCTCAGAGAAAGACCTAAAAAAAAGGTGCAGCTCAAGGTCCTGGTGAAAAGGATGCCCGCGGGGCCACCCGCACCGTGCTCCCAAGCGGTGAATTCATCCGGCTGCCATTCTGGGGAAAGTGGGAAAAAAAAAATAAAATACATACATGGAGACAGAAATGAGCCCCACCGACCACTCGTGCTGTTTGACATTAAAAAGTGCTGACAGCAGAGAGGGAGGAAAGGGATGGACCAAGGGCCACTTTCATCTCATGACAGTCTCCTGCCAGCCCCAGCCACCGCGTCTCCCTCTCGGTCCCCCCCTCCCGGCCCCCTGCTTTTCTAGGCATTTATTAAATAGGGTCACAGCCCACGATACAGTCCCTCCCACGGCCCTGGCAAAATGAAAACACTCACCCATTCCCCGTGACCCCCCCACACCCTCCCAGATCTCCAGCTCCTTTGCCATTTTCCCCCTCCCTCCAACCCAACCCCAGAACCGAGATCTCCCACCCCACTGCAACCTTGAAGTTTCACAGCCAAACATCAAGGCAAAGGGCTTCAGGGAGGAGGAAGGTCTCCCCCCCACCTTTTTTTTCCCCCTCCCTCTTACATTAATTATCTCATTTAGTTGAAAGAAAAGTCCAAAAATGGAGCTTTCCCTTAGCAATTTATGATGTTGGAGCGGTAATTTATGGCTCGATACAACTTGGTTTTGCTCCTTCTTTACAGACAGAGATACACACACACATACATAGGTTTAAGGAGACACTAACCTGAATTTATCACGCTAAGTACCTGCCTGCTAAAAGTAAAGGCCTGAACATAATTTACAAGGCAGGACGGGGAGGGATTAGCATGTGGGGGGAAAAACATTTAGAAGAGTTAATGTTTGAAAGTTGGTCTTTGAAGGCAGGAGGCTCCTCTGGACAGAAAGAGAAAAACCTCACTAATTAAAACTGATGGATCAGTTTCAGAAGAAGAATGTGCTGGTAATGAAACTGTGCATTGGGCAAAATCAAGAGGTGGCTGGGACAGCCTCAACACCCGCCGGGGGAGAAGGTCCCCATCTTAGCATCAGACCAAAGAGGGTCTGAGATCTCATTCCCCAGGGCAGGAGCCAAAACCCCCTGCCCAAGGGACATGCAACGTGGGTGCAGAAGCAAATGTGGGTCATGGGTAGGGTTTGAATCATGGCCATGGCATGCCAGCAATGTGACCCGCTCCTGCTCGGGCTGGAGGAGGAGGGAGGGGACCTTGTTGCCGCAGATGTGCCGCCTCATCATTTCAGTAGCAACCAAGCACTGTGGATCGCTAAAGGAGAGGACTTGTCTACCCCAAAACGCTGCTCAAGAGGGCAGGCAACAGCAGGGAAGGAGCAGAGGGCAGAGAGAGGGGTAAGAAACTGCTCTGAGGCCACGCCAACTGCAGAGCCACAGTTATGGCCACCGTTCCTGCCTTCCCAGCCCTCCCTCCCAGGAGCGCTGGGAAGGGCTCGTGAACAGAAAAACAAATCTTGACTTAGAATCCCACGCGTTATCCCATTCCTCCAGGCAAACCATCAGCAGGAATAGTTCATCCCATCTTGTGCCATGGGCAAGGCGTGGGCAAGCCACAGGCAAAGCATGGCATGGCTGGGGCACTGAGGCTTTTGTTGGCCATCACAGGTGACATGAAAGAGAGTTTGGGGCCTACCTGTCTTGATGATGCCTGTAGATGGGAATTGATAGATGTGAATTCATAGGTTTTGAATGAAGGCAGACCTTGCCCAGATCCTGCTCTGTCTGAAACATTCCATGTTGCTACACTCATGTCTTTCCAGGCTGTACCACCTGCATTTTCTAGCGTACCTTCTTCCTGAAATGTCCTCTTCCCATCTGTGGGGGCTCCCTGAGTGCCTTTCCCAGCCAGTCCTCTTCTCCAAACTTCTGTGACTGATGTCCAAGGGAGACAGATATCCCTCCACACTCTGTATCCGGGAAGGTGAAGGCAGTGAAGTCTGAGTAATTAAGAATACTGAGCTGAGAAGCACGTGGAAAGCATGTCAACTGCCAGTTGCACGTTAACTTCCCCAACTTCTTGAGGCATCTCTATCTTCCAGCAAGGAACTGACTCATGGGACTCGTGCAGGGTCTTGGATCTGGGTCACATAGCAAGAAGAAGGAAATGCCATTAAATCTGTCATCTGAGTGCCAGGTGAGCCCCCTCTGATGGACCTTTGCTTGATTTGGTCAGGCACCATCTTCAACCCCTGTTAGCCAGAGCCTCTGTCTTTGTATGGGACCATGTACAGGGTTCCTTCTGTATCACTGAATCCTTTCACCCTTACAACCCCTAAAATCCTTAAAACCATCAGGATGGGAGGTAAGTGTGGGTATGGAGGAAGCAGGCAAGGAACGTCCTCTTGTTAAAAAACAAAGAAAGAGGATTTGAGAAATGCCTTTTACCTCAGTGTGAATTTTTCAAAACTGAGCCTTTCTAAAAACTATGGCCGGAGAGTCCCTTTAAAGCAGACGGAGCTCTGTGTCACCCAAAGGACACAGACAATAACTCCTGCTTCTCGATCCACCTGGCAAATTTCTAGAGCAAAGCCAAAAAAGGCCCCAGAAGGCGATTTGTACGTAAACGTGGAAGACCCGCTCCCTTCGGTAGAGAAGCTGTTCTTTTTCTTGCCCCTTTCCCTGTAGACATCCCCTTGTTCACAAACCCTACAGCAACCCACAGCCGTGGCATTGAACAGGTGAGGAGAATAAGGGTGGTTTGTTGTTTGGTTGGCTTTTTGTTGGGTTTTGGTTTTTTTTTTTTTCCCTTATTGATTTAGGGATGGTTTCATTTATAAGCGAAAGGGCAGCTGTCAATAGGCTGTGGGATCTGAGGCACCAAGCCAGAGACAACTTCAGCTCGTGAGGGTTCAGGAGTGAGGATGGGATGGATCCGGGGCTCGAGAGTGAGGATGGGATGGATCCAGGGCTCTTGAGTCAGGGCCAGCAGCCGAAACTGGGCTTTATTTCACGCTGCATCATGACGTTCTCAAAGGCTGTTAAATGGGAGGCTGGAAGGGGAAGAAGGAGGAAAAAAAACCCCCATGTCTATTTCTGATCCTATGATGTTAGCAAGATATTTATTAAAAAAATAAGAATTAAAAAATGAAACAAGACTAATCTTCCTTCCCCTGCTCTTTTCAGGGAGCCCCATCTACGTTGCCTGTTTTGTTTAGACGGCATGCCCTTCAGAAGGGAAATTATCTGTATTTTGTGTCTTGTGAAGCTTTTACATCATGGCAATAATCTATAAAATACACAAATAAGAGGATCGGAGCAAGGAGGTGAGGTTGCAGGGTTGCTTCTGCCTGAAAAGGGCAGCAAAAATTGCAGTTGAAAATAGCGATGCTTGCTTTGATGATAAAAAGTGCTTGTGTGCATGTGCTTTGGGGTATCTATCTACGTGGGTACGGTAGGGAAAGAGAGTCAAGGAGGGAAAAAGTCCATCAAATCTGTAAGTATGTGGCACCTCGGCATCACATGAAGTTCCCTGGGGGCAACCAGAGCCTTGTGATGCTCCGAGGGGCTCAGCCTGGGTGGGAGAGCACAGGGTATTCGACTGAGTGTGGGACAGGGAGGGAAGGGAAACAGGGTGGCAGCTCAAATTGGCCTTATCCCCATTCAGGGAAAAAGAAAAAAAAACCCACCCAAACCCAAAAACCAGCATCAGGCAATGCAAAAGAGTGGCAGGAAGAAAGGAGGTCGGAGACATCTGGGGGCTAATCCCCCGTCCCCCTAGGGATGCTGCACCCCTGGAGGACCTGGGACCCGGCCATCTCATCGCTCCTGGCCCTGGTTTGGCCACCTTCAACACAGAGGGGGACACACACACCCCCTTCACCCCTGATGCCCCGGGCCGGGGGAGAGAGGGGGGATGATGCAGCCCCACGGCCTGGGCAGGGTGTCGGGATGTCGGGGGGCTGGGTGGGGGGCGCAGGGCACTGGGCAGCACTGGGAGAGGAAGGGAGGGTGGGATGGGGAAGGCCTATAATCCCCTCGGTAAATCCACGCCTGAACTATAAAAGGATAATCCATGTGCAACCCTGGCCCCACTTATAGGATTTAGCTCTTAGTGTGGAATACTAATATTTGGCTGTTTGTTTACCCCTGTGAACTAATTTGGCAGATTCTTACGATTCTCACAGGGAGAATTTATTTCGATTTTGATATTACTCAAAGCCCTGGGTCCGGGAGTCATAGGATTATATGCAAAGCTCTGAGCAGACTTTTTTAATCCTTTTTTTTTTTTTTTCCTTAGGAAATAACTATTTGTTGTGGATGCAGCAAAAAAGCCTGAAAGCTGGCCTGCTGTTCCACAACACAATGGCATCAGAAAAGAAGCCACTTGCTAATTCCTTTTTTTTTGTCCCTTTCTTCCTTTTTTTCTTTTTTCTTTTTTCTTTTTTCATTTTATTCTTTTTTCTTTTTTTAATTTTTCTTTTTATTTATTTTTCTTTTTTATTTTTTCTTTTGTTTTTCTTTTTTCTTTCTTCTTTATTTCTTTTTTCTTTTTATTTATTTTTCTTTTTTCTTTCTTTTAAATTTTTCCTTTTTTCTTTTTTTATTTATTTTGATTTTTTCTTTTTTTCTTTTTTTTATTTTTTATTTTTTCTTTTCTTTTTATTTATTTTGATTTTTTCTTTTTTTCTTTTTTCTTTTTTATTTTTTCTTCTTTTCCTTTTTTTTCTATTATTTTTTTCTTTTTTTTTTTTCTACCAAGGTGATTTTTAAGCTACTTTTGTGACTGGGAAAAAGGTGAATGGGGATCAAGCCCGTGGTTTCTGAAGAGTCAGCACGGTCCAGCCGGGCTCCGTTGGTGGAGTCCCGTTGGCTTGTGAGCTTCAGTGCCCGGTTGCCGGCTCCCAGCCCGGTGGCATCGCCTTAGGAGAGCAGCCTCGCAGGCAGAAACGAGATCCTCCTCGGCTAAAATAACAAACTTTAGGAGAGAAAGGGGCAGGGGAAAGAAAAACAAAAATACAAAAAAAAAGAAAAAAAGGCACGTGTTAGGATCAGGAATTCAGCCTTCAATTAAAAAGTAACTTTCTGCCCACGGACAATGCAGGGAACGGCTTGAAAATGCACCACACGCACCCCCTTAGAAGAGAGAGCCAGTCCAAGAATCCCAGCTATGTTATTTTTATAATCTTGTGGGTTTGAGGGCTCGAGCTCTTTGATTTTTGAACAGTTAAAGTTGTTAACACCAGGGAAGAGGTGCCTTTTCTTTTAAATGCAAAAAGCAGCTTTCCTTGCAGAGCCTAAAGAAACGGAAAGTTCTCTCCAAATGTATCTGCAGTTGCTCCTCTCCCAGTCTCCTGAAAGAAATTAAAGGTTGGGAAGGCGATGACAACCTGAAGAGGTGGCTCTAAATTGAGGAAAGTATTTAATTTTAAATCTGTGCCCCAAGCTATATGGTTTTTTTTTCTGAGCAGATTTAAGCACACACCTGAAGTGGAAGAAAAGCTGCAGGAGGACGGCACCAAATGAGGGCCTTGAGGAAAAAGCTGGCAGTAAAAGAACAGAATTTATCACGATAAGAGAAGTCTATCTCTTAGTAAAAAAATGAAGCCATGCCTAAAAAAAAAAAAAAAATAAAAATCAAACCTATATAAATCAGGCAAACAAGGCAGGCAGATAAGAATCCTATCAGACAGTGGAAATGAGGCAAAAATAATTTAAATTATTCACACATTTTGAAACTTCACCGGACTTGAGGAGAGAGGGTAAAATTTTGGTGACTAAAGCAGGGACGCCAGCAAAACCTGCGCCTCGTGGCTGAAGCTGGAAACGAATCCTGGGCAACCCAAGAGCAGAAAGTTTTCAGAGGAAGTACCTGCTTTATTTTTCTGGCTCGGGGGCTGCCTCATCTCCCTCCGTCGAGGGGAGAACAAATTCCCACCGAGGCTGGGGAGAGGCTGGGGAGGGGGGGGGTTCACAGGATGCTCGGGCACTCTGCAACCCGTCCTCTAATTGCCCCCATCACCCTGAAAAATCTTACGTTTGCTTAAACACACGGATCCGGCATCATTTTCAGCCCTGGCTGGAAACGCTGGCGGCTGGTTCAGTCTCTGTTACTAGTTGCTAATAATTAATCCGAAATGATGCGGAGACTGGGGAGAATATCTTTTCGGTGAGTGGCATTTTCCCAATTTTGTTCCAAAGACAATGGGGAGGGAAACAATGTCTTCCCAGGGACAAAGGGGAGGGAGGGTTTGCCTGACTGATTTTCCAGGGATTTGGACTTATTTCTCTTTCCTCCTCTCTCCAGCTCAGCTTGTTTTCCGGCGACAGGACTAAAAAGCCAAATTCAGGGGATTCCCCACCCCCCCAAAAATTGAGGGGAAAAACGTACTACACCAAGGATTTGAAGGGAGCCATTTGTTTAGTTTATTAAAAAGATCAAGAGGTGACTTGCTTCCTGCATATAAATTTCTTCCGAGGGAAGAAATACCAGGTACTAAAAAACTCCTTCATCTGCCAGGGAAAGCCGTAACGAGAGCCAATGGGTAAATGCTGAAGCCAGACAAGTCCCAATTAAAAATAAAGCATTGGACCCTTTTTGATTTTGTTTTATTTTGTCAGAGGAAGTCGGGGTGATTAACCGTCAGAGCAGGCTGTTACGGGAAGCACTGGAGTCCTCCTTTCTCAACATCTTTGGATCAAGATTGGCATTCTTTTGGGGAAAAAAAAGAAAGTTATTGTATTCAATAAAGGGGTAACGGGGACAATCTCTGGCCCGTGTTACACGGGGAATCTATTTTAATAGATCAGATTCTGATCTATTCCATTAGATGCATCAGAAAGCGTTTTGCAAGCTTAAACCTAATAAACGACTTTGCGTCCCTTGGTTTATTTTAAATGTGAGGGTTTTTTTTTAAATAATAATAGAGAAAAATAATTGGGAAAGTGAGAATAAAAATCCTCGACAACCGAACAAATATTCTTATTACAGGGGGGGGGGGGGGGGGGGGGAGGGGAAAAAATTTTGTAGAGGGGGGGGGGGGGGGGGGAGGAAGTGAACAAATTTTGTAGCAGTGAGGTCTGAAACGATCAAGCCCCAGGCTGGGGTGGGGGAACGGGGGAGCTGGGGGGGTTTGGGGCCGGTCGGGGCTCTCCCCCAGCGCCGCCGGCCTTTGGGGAAGGAGCTGCTCAGGCTCCATGGAGAATCCTGCCTGGCTCGGTTTCCAGCTGAGCAGCTTTCCCCCCTCAATGGCCGTCCCCCCCTGCCTCACGCAGGGATGTACCTCCAGCTCGGAAGAGAAGCGGTTCTGTTTAGATAGCCCCCAATCCTAGCTTTACCTCATCCCTTCCAGCAGAGTCACTGTAATTAAGATTTGTTAAGGTTTGGAAGAAATCTCATTAATCAGATAAGATCTGAACTTTATTTTCTTTTTTAAAGACCCAATTTGATCTCTCTTGCTTGTGATAATTGCTCTCCTCTTCTGACATGGAAATTCATTTTCCGGGCACATAAAACACAATGGATTTCCATTGTCAATGGCAGCAACCCCGGGAGAGTTAAAAATATTCCTCCGAAGGCTAAAAAGAGTGTTGGGAGCGAATCCAGACTGTGCAGGGAGCGGGAGCACGAGACAGAGCGCTGTCAGAGAGAGGTGGGGTGGGAGGAAGGGGTTTGGAGGGTCCCCAAAAGGGGCAGGGGGTGCACCAGGGAAAGGGAGGGCAAGCAGGAACCCAAATGTGGGGTTGAGCTGGGATTTCCCACGGAGGGACCCCCGCACAGAGAGGAAAAAAAGTTGCTGCCACTCCTGGTCCCTGACCTAGGGGAGGAAAAAGCATCCTTCTCCCGAGTTTATCAGAGCCCAGTACTTCAAAGAGCGATCAGAAAAAGCTCCTGGAGGGCTGACATTTCACACGAGGCGGCAGCAGGATAAATGACACGGTGTGAAATATACTCCACCGCATCAAATCCTATCCATCAGCAGGATTCCTGGTTTCGAAATGTCAGGTGTGGAAGGAACGGGAACTCCTCGGGAACATCTGAATCAGAGGGCACTTCCCTTCCCCACCGCCCGCTCCCCAGCTCTGGGGAGGTCCCCGGTGGGTTCTACCTCCCCGTCTGACCCACCCTCAGGACACCACACCGAGCCCTGGGTGCCAGGCCAGGAGATGGCCATGGATAAGCCTTGCAGCTCTTGGGCAGAGCTGTGGGTGTCCCTCAGGAGGGACAGGACAGGGACACACGGCATCCCCCTGCCCATCCTTCAGCCTCAGGCCACCAAACAAGGCCTTGGGCTCACCATCTTCCCTCTGCCCAGAGCTCTCTGCCCTGCCACCCCGCTGGCACACTGGTCCCTGTCCTGGGAGAAAGCCTGTCCTTCCTCCTTTACACCACCCCATCCCTGATTTCAGCCTGGACCAGGAGAGCCCAAGCCCCGGTGGCACCCAGAAGCCGGCGGCTACAAGCACACACACACCCCCCACCACTCTCCTGAGCTGTCAGAGGGAAAATAAAGCACTTTAAAATTCCAGCACTTCCAGGGGGACACACAATCAGGAGGTGGCAACCTCTGTCACAGCTCAGCCTGGCCACCTTCCGGAGATGTGGAAACTTCGGGGTGGGGGGGGAGCAGAGAGAGGTGGGAGCCACTGCTGGGTGTTTAGTGGCCACCCAGGAATAGGCTCTTTGGGGTGGCTAGCCAGCCAGTGAGGCTGGCTGTGGGTGACCAAAGCAGGGAGAGTCCCCTGTCCCACTAGCCACGGGGAGGCAGAGACTGGCCACGGCTGGGGCAGGCAGAGGTGCTAATAGAGACCTATAGGGCAACCGTCCCGGCCCTGCCTGCCTCTCTCCCTCTCTTTGCAGAGAGAATCTGCAAACATATTAATCTCATCTCACACACAAACCCTCCGTCCTGATCCCAGAATCCATATATTAGGAGATTTACATAAATTACCAGCTATCAATAGGGCACATGAGGTGCAGGGGCTGAAAGGCAGCACCCTTGCCAAGAAAACGGTACAAGGGGATTGGGAAGGAGGGGAAGGGAGGGGGCTGGGAGCACAGGTCTGGGCTGGCGGTGGCTGGCTGTGGCTTCTGGGTCTCTGAGTCACTTGCCACAGCCGCTGTACCCTGCTTTGTGGCAGCCAAGGCCTCCTCCTCTGCACACACCGTGCTGTGGCATCTCCCACCAGGAAAGAAGGGCAAGCAGCCCTGCCTGCCCTCCAGAGACCAGGTCCATGGCCTGGATGGGGTGGTGGGTACCTAACTAGCAGGAAAAAAAGGCTCAGGAATCAGCCCTTCACACTGCTTTCTTTGGAGATTTGTGTTTGGAGTCCAAATCAAAGCTCACCTTCGCCTCTGGCACCCTCAAGCCCCAGGAGCTCCCAGAAACCAGAGCCATGTGGCTCCACCAAGGATTTCAACAGATCCTTGGCTCCCTCTTGTTTCTCCTCCAGGGGCTTTGCCTCTGCTGGGGGAGCAGGAAGATGCCAGCTCAGCCACTCACCCATCACCTGGCCAGTGGCAGGGTCTTCTCCACCTTGGGGGCACTAAAAAGAACGTTCGAGCCCCTCTGAAGCACGAGGAAGGTGGGCGATGCTCGGTGAGAGGGTTGTGAGCCACGGAGAGAGGCTTGGCCTGCAAAAAACTGCCCAAATTGCCCCCCTTCCAGTGTGTTTCCCAAGACTCTCTGGGAGGGGACTGGTGGCCAAGGATAAGGCAGACCCAGGAGAGCTCCAACAGGCACCAGGGTGAGGTGGCACACCCGGGCCATCCCCTTGGCAGCAGGGGCTACCTACCCCCCCCGAGTCACAAATCAGTCCCTGGGCAAGCCTGGGGCGAGTCCTGGTCCCCAGTGGGGATGGAGATGGGTCTTTCCCGGGACAGGGAGCGTGCCCCACCTCTCCCGCAGCATCTTCTGTGCCCCCCAGGCAGCAGCCCTGGGACCCCCCCCCCAACACCCCGGTTTGTGAAGAGCCCCGAGTCGGGGGTCCCTTTTGTCACCAGCCCGCGGCCACCTCCGCGGAGATGCCGCTTCTCCCGCAGTGTTTTGCTGCCCTCCTGGGTCCGACCCGCACATTGCAGCCCCCGCACCGGGTCCCGCAGCACCCTCTCCCGCACCCTGCCCTGCGGAAAGCCGAGGCACGGGTTGTTCCTACACCTGCCGGGAAGGAAGGACAAGGGGACAAAGGCAGGCAGCTCACTGGTTTGGGGTTGGACCAGGGGACGAGGAGCAGGGGGCACTCAGAGGGGTCCCAGTCATGGTGGAAAAGAGAGTGGAAAAGGTGGAAAAGGAAGCCAAGAACCCCCCCTCCCTGCACCAGAGAGAGGGGTTAGAGCATCACCTCCATTTTGGAAGGGGCATCACAGGTCATCTGGCCTTCCTCCTTTCCTCTGCTGAGCCCAACGTGGCTGGTGGGGCTGCTCAATGGAGAGCCCCGAGCAGAGTGAGGTCCTAAAAGCTTCTGCCAAACCTGAAAGAAGATATTTCTAGTGCTGGGGAAGACAGAAAAGCAGCGGTGCAAAGAAACAAAGCAACGTGAGCCACGGAAAACAGGCCTGGACTTGATTTACCTGTTAGAGAAGGAAATTAAGCTGTGGATCTATTTGTTTTGTTTTAGGGTGACGGCGACGGGGGGGTGTGTGGAAAAACCAAACCCAACAAACCAACCCACTAAGGGAAATGTGAGGAGCCAACGTTAGTACCCACAAGATCTCCTCCCAGTAGCAGGAGTAGAGTACACCCAGACCTCAGCAGCGCTGTGTTGCTCAGAGAAAATGTAGGTGGCACAATAAAAATATGATTTGCTTCATATGTCGTGGCTGCCCCATCCCTGGAGGGGTTCAAGGCCAGGCTGGATGGGGCTTGGAGCAACCTGGTCTGGTGGGAGGTGTCCGTGGCCATAGCAGGGGGTTAGAACTGGATGATCTTGAAGGTCCCTTCCATCCTAAACCATTCTCCGATTCTATGATATGGAATTAAGGAATTGTCAGAGTTGGAAGGGGTCTCTAGAGGTCACCTCACAGCAGTCAGCATCCACCCTGCAACACCAACGTCCAGGTGTAGGCACTTGTCCTCAGCCACATCCCCAGATGTATGGTCTAGAAGGGCCAAACTCAAGGCCAGGTCTGGGGTCTGGGTTTTCCAAAGCTCTGGCTGGATTTAGGTTCATGCCACACACCAGGACGCTTTCCCACTGGAAAACTGCTCCTGCCGGACCTCACTTCACCATTAGGTTTTGGGTTTTTTTTTAACCCTGCCTGACAGTTCAAGCTTGAAACCCCCGCAGTGGCTGGAGCACCTCTGAAAGCCCACAGCATCCTTTCTCCGGGGCTCTCAGTAGCCCCCCCGTGGGTCGCCCCGCCGGTCCCCGCACGGAGCGCGGGCTCCACACTGTGGCCGGAGCGCGGCAGCGCACGGAGGCTGCGGGACTGGGACCGCCACCCCCCCTGTCCCCCCACCACCCCCTTCCTACAGCTGTCCCCATCCCTTCTCTCGACGCCTTTCTTACCGTGGAAAGTGGTGGTTTTGTCTCTTTTTGCCCTCCTCTTGGGAGGGTTTTCTCACTCCTCTCCCTCCCTGCCCTACCTTCATCCTTCATCTTCACCTTCATCCACGCTGGTGTTCCCAAACCTGGTCACAGCCCAGACCGCTTCAAAACTCAGCTCCTTTGGGTCTGAGGTCTCTAATAGACCCACAGGAGGGATCCCCAACTGCTCCCTCACTCCCTGATTATTCATCTACCTTTAAGCGCTTGGAAAGAGCGTGGGGAGTAGGAACTCAAGAGGTCATCACCCCCTGTACTGGGCACTGGTGAGACCCCACCTCGAGTGCTGTGTCCAGTTTTGGGCCCCCTACCACAAAAAAAGACAATGAGGTGCTGGAGCGGGTCCAGAGAAGGGCAATGAAGCTGGTGAGGGGTCTGGAGAATAAGTCTTCTGAGGGAGCTGGGGTTGTTTAGTCTGAGGAAGAGGAGGCTGAGGGGAGACCTAACTACCTGAAGGGGGGGTGTAGAGAGATGGAGGTCAGTCTCGTTTCCCAAGTCACAGGAGACATGACAAGGGGCAATGGTCACCAGTTGTACCAGGTGAGGTTTAGGTTGGATAATAGGAAACATTTCTTCATGGAGAGGGTTATGGGGCATTGGAATGGGCTGTCCAGGGAAGGGGTTGAGGCACCATCCCTGGAGGTGTTCAAAGGATGGGTTGATGTCGTCCTTAGGAATATGGTTTAGTGATTTTTGTCAGGTTAGGTTGATGGTTGGACTAGATGATCTTGAAGGTCCCTTCCAACCTAGACAATTCTATGATTCTATGAAAAGCAACACCAAGGAGCTATGACATCTTGAGGCTTTCATACCCCATCACAGCCACCAACTTTCATTGTAACCCTCACACGGGGTCACACCGTGGCAATTTGCCCACCCATCCTCACTCTTTTTGCTGTCCCAGTGTGCCTGGGCACTTCCAGACACATCCAGTAGCTACGTATCTCCCAGTGCCTGGATATTGCTGGGCAGGGACTGTCTGGTTGTGCCCAGGGTGCAAGCCCAGTCCTTGGTGGTGCTTTCCCAGGGCAATATCTAATAAACCAGCAAGAAGAAGACCAGCCTCTTGGATGCTTGAGCTCTACAGCCCTTTCAGGTGTGACAGGAGGACCTGCCCCCAGCACCGCAGCCTCCATGTGGTGGGGACAAGGGGACAGCAACTCAGGTGGCTTCAGAATCTGTCACAGGAACATCCATCAACCCCACCATTTCTAGTTTGCCTATCTGAGCATCAAACCTTCTGCTATAGCAAGGAATAAGAGCACTTATCTGTTCTTGACCTGTAGAAAGAGCACCACCCGTTGTCTGTTTCAGAAGAGAACTTGAGCCATGGTACCAGTGGAGGTGACTGTACCTACTCAAAGACAGCAGTCTTCTAGTTCACCAGCCACCTACAAAGTCCCTCACGCAATTGCTCATGGTCTCTCTCCCCTCATCTGGTCAAAAGACAGAAGCAAAATCCATGCATGACCCTCCAGAGGACCTTCACCAAGGTGACAGCAGCCATAGTGTAGCCCCTGGGCACAGAAGTGGCTGCCAATACAGGTACGACCTGACCTATTTGCACTTCAGACCTAGGAGAAGATCCCAGTTGTCCACAGGAAACCATAAAGTCTCCCCCCCCTATATTAATCCTCCTCAGTTCTTCACCCTCATGAGCAGCTCAGCAAAGGCTCTCCCAGGTAAAACCACACTTTCCCAACAACTCCCTAAGGAAGCTGGTACACAAATTCATGAGTGCAGAGCCCTGCTTCAGCCTGTTGTTCACTCACTCATGGTGAAAGACAACACCATGACAGAGAGCTCATGGAGAAGACTTCTATGACTCCAGACCTCTAGCTAGGCAAATGCATGCCTCAGGCAAACACCCCATAATAAACACCTCCAAGAAAATTCAACCATCGCATATTTAATTCCATTCTCACTTGAATCCCTCAACCACAGCTCTCTTCATCTGGAGGCTTCCCACTTCCCAGCGATCTGACTCCAGCTCTAGGCCAGGATGGATGAAGTTACCTTTCACGTGACTGAAATCCAGGGAACTTGGAGCAAACGTGGATCACAGCGGAGAGCCTCAAGTGGTCCACAGGTTCTGAGGGTGAATTTTCATGTAGCATCATGCATGTAAGTCTCACAAGAGGACTTAGAATCCCTGGAGAGGTTCAAAACCAGGTTGGATGGGGCTTGGAGCAACCTGGTCTGGTGGGAGATGTCCTTGCCCATGGCAGGGGGGTTGGAACTGGATGGTCATCAAGGTCCCTTCCAACCCAAACCATTCTATAATAAGGTGATGGACAGAGAGGAAGGCAGGTAATAGCTGAGACTGATGCTACCAATGTTCTCAGAAATAGGAAGCCTTACTGTTCTGTAGTCCTGCACTTCCCCATGGAAGTTAGACATTACATCTCCACCCAGATGTCCACCAGACACAATCCTCTCTCTCAGCTGGCAGGAGGCAAGAACTGGTGTTCTCAGCAGAGAGCTGAGGTAGGCAGGTAAAGACACTGCTGCTTTGGGCACCAGATGACATGGTCTGGGAGACCTTGCTTCCAGATCGACACGCAGACTGATGAGATCAAGCAGGCAAAGGGCAGGGATTATGAATTATTGACCCCGTTTTTCCCCCATGTGAGGAAGGGAGGCTCAGTGCCCCCCTCCCAGGCCTTAGTGCTGCAGCAGCATGGAGACACCCAGGGAAAAGATGCATCTGGGATCAAGTAACAGTCCCTAAGGAATTGGCAGGGAACTAGTTCAAGCAAAGGCAGAGCCCTTTGAAAGGGACAAGTCTCAAGGAGAACTTTGCATTTTGGATTTGACCACAGTGGAATATTTTGTGGGTTTTCTGAGAAGTCCTTTGAGGGCTGGCTCCATCTGCTCATAAGGAGAGGGGAATTCTGTAGGTAAGTGTGTTGGTGCTCGAGGGAGGCTTCATTTGCTACTAGAACAATGGCTTCCCTGTGGAACTTATGGATCAGCAAGAGCAAGAATGCTAGAGAAGGAAACACCATGAGTGCCTGAACCAGCCCGTGACACAAGGCAAGAAATACCATCTTTCCTTCTAATGTACCACATTTCAGGAGATAAGATTAAAAGCGGAAATTTCTTAAATGGATAAAAACATATGAAAATAAAAACATCATTTAACAGCAATTCACTAAACGCTTCTCCTAAGTTCTCTCCAGAGTGGAATCCACAAGCGTGGTGGGTACGTTGTCTTACCCAAGTCCAGCCTTAGGCCGTTGGCCAGATGAAGGCAGAGACATGGATGCCTGTAATCTCACTGAAGTTACACGTTGCTAATGATCCAGGCGCTTGGGTCTCATTTTCCAGGGTCACATCCAAGAAAAAGCATGTGTGGACACAAAAGCTCCTATGAAGAGAGATGAAGAGAACCTACTGCTCTGCTCGCATCACCTTAGGGCCCCACTGTGTTCCTTACATTCTTGGAAAGCAACCACTTATAGCCCAGAAACACAGATTTTGCTTATTCTTTCTTCATTTGGGCAGTTCCTACTGCCAGTAGTTTGGGACGATTTCTCCCCAAATAGGTTTGGAATCAACCAGGCTTCACCGGCTCAATACCCTTGGGGTTTCCCATTTGGTGCCCTCTTCTCTCCTTCTCCAGAAGGTGTTCCCTCCTGAGCAAGTTTGGCTACCAGATCCAGGACCTGAGGGCAGTCAGTAGAGCCACCAAAGCTATTTTCCTTCCAGTATTCCAGCTGGTTTCCCGTGTCCCTGGGGAGAGGGACAGCCTCAGAGGTGTCACCTTTGTCAGAGGTGACACTGGCAAAGATGCATTTCTCCTCTCAGCCACCGGTAACCTCCTTCATGTTGGAAAAAGGGAAGTCAGTATATGAAAAGAGAAGAAAACCACCTTTCTGGTACTTCTGTCACTCAACAAAAATCACTTCCATACGCTGGGCTGACACGTCTTTGTTCCCTGTAAGCAGCAGGATCAAAGCCAGAGGTTTGGAGATGGACAAGTAGCTCAGGCAGTGAAGTCCCATGGTCTTAGACATGACAGACCCAAGTGCAGTTCCAGCAGATGATGGAGCTCCTTGGCAGGGGGGAAAGAAGTTGTCCCCAGGGAGGATCTGGACCACGGTGGGCTCCGCAATAATTAGGGAGGTGCTATCTCCAGCAACAATAAGCAGATGGAGCTTGGAGGCCCAGGAGGTGAACGGGACCCAGCTCTCCCTTTCTGTGAGGCCAAAGCCAGCCATTAACCTGCAGTGGCACCATGGCTCCCAACCCGAGCCAGGTCTGACCCACCTTCCCCATCAGTTCTGCCTCATTGACCGCAGGCAACCTCTTCCAAACGCTGCTCTAAACAGCAGGCTCTTGGAGGAGGCTGGAAGGTGGCACCCGTAAGGTTCATGGGCCACCTCCTGGCTCTCTCCTCTCCAAGCACGGCCACCTTGCCACGTGAAAGAAGCCTTTGGCAGCTCTCTTGTGCCAGCAGACAGGGCTTGTTGAGCTTGGCTGAGTAATCCCAGCCGCTCCCATCACTGCAGCTGCATGCATCCTCGTTCTCCCAACCCAAGGATCGCTGCCTCGCTGAATCACCCCATTAAATTGCTAATATCTTATTGTTCTTTAAGATTTCGAAACTTGCTGCGAAACGTTTACAGATAATTTTTTTTTTGCCTGCAGTCACTGTGCCTAATGCCCAGTCATTGAGTGCCATATGTGTTTATATGCACTGCAATTTTCCACTTGATTACATTTTACCACAAACACTTTCATCCACTCCGCAAAGACAGCAGCAACACATCCATAACGTTCAGAGCAGCCCAGACAGACAGAGCCCAGACATGAACGTCTCCGCCGGTCCAGGGCACCTCAAAAATGTGAGATGCCCAAGTTCAACCAGCCCAACCTCCAGTTCTGAAGTCTCCAAAGGCACAAGCACCTCTGTCGCCTAAAGGAACATGCAAAGTTAACTTCATGCTCCACCTATCCCATTAGGCACTGTGACCACCACACAACATGGAGATGCTTCCAATAACCAAGGATATGTCAGATTTTCCAGGAGACAGCAGATGACCCGGGCCACTGTGAGGATGCTCAGCACCTGGACCTGAAACTGCAGAAATCCACATGGACCACAACAGCACAGACCAGTTCTGAACTTCGATCCCACACCCCTGGAAGCAGGGGCAAGTTTCTGTCCTGGGCATGGTCCAGCTTGTCCATAGTGGGGATCACAGCTCCTGGTTGCAACACCTTCCCATTCACAACCAGGCAAGTCACCTTGTCACCTATCACCCTGGCCAGAAGGTCAGCCCCTGCCTGAGGACAGGGCTCCCCATAACTTCAGCTGGCTTGGGGTCACCACGGCTCTGGAGCCAACACAGGAAGGACGTGGATCTGTTGGAATGTCCACATTCTACATGAGGCCATGAAGATGCTTAGAGGGCTGGAGCACCTCTCCTATGAGGACAGGCTGAGAGAGCTAGCACTGTTCAACCTGGAGAAGAGAAGGCTCCGAGGAGACCTTATAGCACCTTCCAGTTCCTAAGGGGGTTCCAGGAGTGATGGGAGGGACTCTTGATCAGGGAGTGGGGCAAGAGGAATAGGGGTAACAGTTTTAAACTGAAAGAGGGGAGATTGAGATATTAGGAAGAAATTTTTTACTGTGAAGGTGGCGAGAGCTTGGCCCAGGTTGACCAGAGAAACTGTGGCTGCCCCATCCTTGTAGGTGCTCAAGACCAGGCTGGATGGGGTTTGGAGCAACCTGGTCTGGTGGGAGGTGTCCCTGCCCAGGGCAGGGGGGTTGGAACTGGATGATCTTGAAGGTCCCTTCCAACTCTAACCATTCTATGGTCACTCATGCAACCAGGCCACAGGCTTCCAGGAGAGAAAAGGCAACAGATGCGTCTCACTAGACCAGGTTGCTCAAAGAAAACAAGGCTGAAGAAAGAAAACTATTACTGGGTGTAAACTGTCCAGGGACAGTCCATTTTCTGCTGGTAATGAACGTATCCCATTTTTGACCGAACACAAGGGAAAAAACATAACTACCTTGAACTGGAGAAGAGGCACTGAAGCCATTAGTGATCACCAGCCTGGAGCCACAAAGCCAGTGCTCCTCACCCTGGACACATGAGCACAGAAGCCTGCAGAAATCAAGCCAGATCAGTGAGTTTGCTGCCAAGAAGGGCCACCACCGTTCTGCCAAGTGTTTATAGCCTTTCCTTCAACAACAGTGCTTAGCACCACCAGCACAAAATCAATATTTCCTTGAGAGAAACGCTAGCTTAGAGAAACTCAGCAGTGACCTTGGCAGAGGTCACTCCCAAGACATGGGGCAGCATGTCTGTCAGTGGAAGTCCACACTGTCTTTTCATCTGCTGGAAAGTGCCTGTTAACTCCTTTTTAGTTCAAGTCTTCCAGAGATCTCATGCAGAGTCAGCCCATAAGGGGCAAAGATGTTTATTCCCGATGAGCTCCCTGGAGCTCCTGGTCTTAGGCTGTATCAGCTTTTAGGTCTGCACACTCCCACCTGCCTTTCTTGAAGAATTGGGACAGTCTTACTCTTTCATCCAGGATGAACGGCTTCACTGTCTTCTAGTCTCAGCTCAGGGCTTATTTACTTGTTTAATAGGAACAAGAAACTAGAGAGAACCTCTTGGTTCACTATAACCAGCCTCATGCCTTATGACACTTCACCACCTTACACAAGATCATAGAATCATAGAACATCCTATGTTGGAAGGGACATTTCAGATCATCTAGTCCAACTATCAACCCAACACTGACAAAACCATCACTAAAACATATCTCTAAGCACCACATCTACCCCTATTTTAAATACCTCCCAGGATGGTGACTCCACCCCTTCCCTGGGCAGCCCATTCCAAGGCTTCATAACCTTTTCAGTGCAGAAATTCTTCCTAATATCCGATCTGAACCTCCCCTGACACAACTTGAGGCTGTCTCCCCTTGTCCCATCCCCTGTTCCATGGGAGAAGAGACCGTCCCCCCTCGGGTATACCCTCCTTTCAGGGAGTTGGAGAGAGCAAGGTGGTCTCCCTTCAGCCTCCTTTTCTCCAGGCTGAACACCCCCAGCTCCCATCCAGCCACTTACATCACATTCCATCTGGCTTCTAGTGCAACATCTTCAACTTCTTTTCCTTCTTCACCATCTCCTCCACTTCTTCAAGTGTTCATTACAATCCACTCTTCTGCACGAAGGGTCTCTGGACATCCCCAGAGACCCCTGGTAGAATGGTTACTCCTGGACCTCTCCCTCCCACCATAGAAAATAGTTATTTTCATGCTGAGAAAGAATAACTCTAGAAGTACAGCAGCCCTGGGTCCCGTGCCAAGGGGAAGGAGGATGCTGTTAAGTTTGATTAGAGCAGATAAGAAATTCTCTTGGGAACATCATGCACCTTGATCCACCCCATTTTTCCTTCATTTGCACGTACCATGGCCCAAAAGCTCTCCCACCTGCAGGTCAATGGAAGGCATCCTCATGACAACAGGGCAAGTCCAGGAGAACCATGACCAAGGCTTGGAGGCACCTTCCTTCCTGCCCAAGACAAAGGGGAGTTTCCCAGGAAGGCCACATCCATTTCCCAGGTTCCCACATCCATCTGTATCATCATCCCCGTTTTTTTTTTTTTTTTTTTATTCCCTGGATGATCCCAACCTTCTCTTCATTTTTTTCCCACAGCTTTTCCTCTGTTGGAGGCTGATATTTTTTTTTTTTCCCCGAGCAGCCTGATTTCTTCCCGGCTGCCTTCGCACCGAAACCAAGGTTTTCAGGGGAGCCTGGGGAGAGGAAGGGAGCAACATATGACACGTTCAAGCTAGAGTGAAATGACCCAGTCATCCTGGCTAACGGGGGGGTGGAGGAGCCCACATGGCACCCCAACTGGATGCTGCCCCACCGCCCGTTGCCCCAGCTGGCTCTGCTGGAGTTTCCCCCCCTTCCCTACGTTTCTGGTGGTGTCACTCCAAGCGAGGTGGCTGGTCTGATTGGTGAGAGAACACGAGGGAGTGTCAGAGAAGGTGCTCGCAGACATTTCTTGGCCGCCTCAAGGAAATAAAGGCCATCGCCGAGGCTGTCAAAATGATTAATCGCTTACAGGGAACGAGGGGGAGGAGGGAGAGGGAGGGAGGAGGAAGGGGAGGAAGGAGGAAAGACAGATGGGATGGGGAGAGCTATAAACAAACAGCAAAAGCAGGAGATCCCAGGATTGCCCCTGTGCTGGGGAGGAGGTGGGACCGAGGGGGCCCCGGGCCGTGCTCAGAGTGAGCTGGTGGCAGGTGAGGGGGTCCTTCAGGGCCCTGAACCCCACTCGGAGATTCCCACCCCTGCTCAACCCCCACCACCCCCCCCAAAGAGGGGCTCAGAGAGCACTAAGGTCTGCCCTGCCAGAGCCGTGTCAGACCTGACAGCCCAAGTGACACGGCCCCGTGACTCCCCAGCTCCACAAATCTCTGCAGCTCCCACAAACTGACAGACCAGAAGCTTATTACCTCAAATGCCAAGGTCTTACCCCCCCATACCCACCAGCTCCACAGCCTGTAGAGGCTGGGGTCTGACCTAAAAACCCACCTGCACCACTAATTCTTTGCTGCCTGAAGCATTTTTTTACCCCAGTGAAATACAGATGGACAGGAGCAGCTTCTGAGAGACCATCAAAGGTCCTGGCAGAGGAACTTGGAGCAGCCAAGCTCAGGCAGAACCAGTCCATTGCCTCTGATCCTAAACTCTCCCATAGAGGTTGTCTCCTTGGCTGGTGTTATAACCCCTGCGCCCTCTCTGTGGCCATGGGGACTGTCCTTTTCTAGGAGGAAATGATTTGACCTCCTCCTTTAGCTGCTTTCAACTTGGGCAGAGTCTTCACACAGCTCATTGCATGGAGCACGCAGCAGACCTTGTAACAACCTACCTCTGTACAGGATAGTGTACGTTCTCCTCCCTTCCTGGCTTCCCAAGGGGTTTCACAGATTCAACATGGGGTTGGAAGGGACCTCTGGAGATCATCTAGTCCAACCCCCTCTGCCAAAGCAGGTCCACTCCAGAGCAGGTCCCACAGGAATGTGTCCAGGTGGGTTTGAATGTC
>BJBW01014688.1:66851-90338 GCA_004320125.1 Scolopax mira
TCCCTGCCCAGGGCAGGGGGTTGGAACGGGATGGTCTTTCATGTCCCTTCCAACTCTATGATTCTATGGACTCAGCCGTGGCTCTAGTGGCTGCCTCCATTGTTTGCGGGATATTCCCCCCCCCTTCCCTTCCCTGCTTCTAACAAAGATTCTGATTAATGATCGCTCATTCCTAATTGTCAAATTTCTTTTCCTTCATCCTGTGTCTAATCACCAGTGACAGAAGCCATTACGCAAATGAGAGCAGACGACTTCCCACAACTGTTCTCGTTGGTAAAAGCCTTGTAATTTAAAGCTCTGATTTGTAGAGGAAAAGCTGCGTTTCCCCAAGGCGTCCGGGCATCTGTTCCACTTACACTCCAAGAGCCTCCACTTCCGCTCCCCCCCCACCCCAATTAGTCCTCTGCTCGCAACAAATATTTGACTTTGCGAGGCAGTAATTAGAACTTGCTTCACATGTGTTTGTCGCGGTAACGGCGGCTCTTTCCCTTTCCCTTCCGGCCAGCAGCGAGGCAGAAGAGCACCCGGGGAAGATGGTGGCTTCAAGATTTCCCAGGAGATGACATTTGATGGGAGGTGCCGTCACCGAAAGAGGGACAGAAGATGAAGAGCATAACCCAGAGCGCAAGGAAGAAACCCACACATGTGGGGCAGAAGGGAGGCTTAGAGAAAAGCGCTTTGAAAAAACACATGCAAAGGCAGGACTCCCTCTTGCCATCGCTGCTCCATGGGTGGGACATCAGCATGGGTTGACCACGCACCAAGAGATCGTCAAGACCTTGAGTGCACCATCCCCGTTCCAGAACTTGTAAAGAGCTGCATTCAAGGTCTGCTCGCTCATTGGGAAGAACTGCTGTAAAGCCTTACAGAATGTTATGGGGTTGGAAGGGACCTCTGGAGATCATCTCCTCCAACCCTCTGCCAGAGCAGGTCCCACAGGAACACGTCCAGGTGGGTTTGGAATGTCTCCAGAGAAGGAGTCTCCACCACCTCCCTGGGCAGCCACTGCCAGGGTTCCACCACCCTCAAAGTCAAGAAGTTCCTCCTCATGTTTAGGTGGAACTTCTTATACTCAAGTTTGTGCCCATTTCCTCTTGTCCTGTCACTGGGCACCACCGAAGGAAGTCTGGCCCAATCCTGCTGACACCCACCCTTTAAGTATTTATAGGTATTGATCAGATGCTGCCCTGATGCTGAGGGTCTCCCCCTTCATCCCCACCTGCTTTGGGACAGCCCAGCATTGCAGCTGTGTCTCATATCTCCTCAACCCTGGTTCTCATCCTGACCCACTGGTGTCACCTTGGACCTGCTTTATCACTCCAAATTTCCTGGGAGATCATGGAGTCAAGCCTGACCCTGATCACCAAGGGGGTAAAATATCCCCTTTGCATGTGCTTGTCACATCAGTCTAAAAATCCATGCTCTTCTCTTGCTACAGGAAAGATCTCACAGCCATGATCTACAAGGATTAAGAGAAAGGTCACTTCTCCTTAGAAAAAAAAATCTCACTTTTCAAGGAACAGGGAAATGGGGAAAACATGAGAAAGGTATTACAGAAGCTAAGATAATAAAAACAAGGATGAAAAAGATTAGAAGTACAAGTGAAAAATCTTGGAGTCTGGTCTGGTTTTCAAATGACACAGTTCTCCTGCCTCAGTTTCCTCTGCTTCTCTGCACAACCCAAAGTATTTCTGAGCTTTGTGGTGCCCACCATGCACATTACCCAAAAGCCAACAGAAGGATCAGCCATAACAGACCACCGAGTTCAGTGGAACAGAAGAAATGTGTGTTCAGAGACGATGAGCCCAACAGGGAAGGGTGAACACCTTCCTTTATCCACCTTCTACTCCTTCCACATCCACCCTGTTGTCCCTCAAGAGCGTGAGCAGAGAATGCCAAACGTGGTACCAAAGGCTCAGACCACGGTGTCTCTCTCCCCCGCCACCCCCAATACCCCTAATCTCTATTCAACTCTTCCCCATTTCACTACACATCAGAAATTTGTTCAGATTTAGCCAATATTTCACTGATGGTTAGATGTCAAGAGTAGCCATGCACATTGATGTCTACATTGATGCCAAGGTAGAGAGGACTCCACTCCCCAAGCCTGCTAACATACAGCAGAGGAACACAGAGGAGGCCTTCCCCCAAAACCTCCTTGACCAAAGTATGAATCAGATAAAGGACTGGCTGGAAAACAAGATATCCCAAAGGATAAACAACTGTTAAAACTCATTAGATCTCACAGTGTAGTTTGTTCCATCATCCCGTGGGTGACCAGAGCATGGTGACAACCATCCAGGTCAACCTCTGACAAAAGAAAAAGCCACGCAGTTCCGTTGTTCAACATCAGTTGTATTTTAAGAACTACACTTCAGAAGGTACCGTGTGTTTGTCACACCCCACCCCCTGCACACACACCCCCAGCAGAGAACACACACAGCTTCCCAATACCATGGCGAGGGGCATTTGAAAGCACAAGGTGAAAAGGGAAAAAGGGAGTTGGAGGAGGGGGGGGGGGGAGAGGGGGGAGTCAGTCCATCAGTGCATTGTAAATGAGCTTTCACGAAGTCAAGTGCAGCAAAACCTGTTCAGACACTTTAAAAGTTAGACCTTTGGCAAATAAAGAAAAAAAAAAATATATATCAACCAACAATAGGATCCTAAAATTCTGTAAGTACCATTCTCTCTCCGCATGGGACATGAACTCCCACCCTGAGCTTTCACCAGTTGATGGTGTCAAACTGGTGGTACTGGAGACTACCGTGTGCTGAATAACTAGCACAGAGATGGGATTTCATTTGAGCATCTTTCAGCCAAGGGCCTGCCCCCACGATTCCTGGGAAGGCCTTGCTTTTGAGCAGCTCAGCCTTCTTCTCCACCAGCCCAAAGGTCACACCAGCTGAGTGACCTTCATCTGGATCTAACCCCAGCTCAGGAGAGTCTGCAACAAGTAACATGGCAGTCAGACTACTGTGACACAGATTTCTTAAACGAGGACCCTGTGGCTGCCCATTACACTTCATTTGTTCTGACTTGTGAAGCAGCCAAAAGACTGGCCCCTGGGATGTCCCGTTGGAGAAGCCCTTCACCTCTGTGCAAGACAAACTCACCGCAAGCGGCGCATCAGCCCGTCCAGCAGAGGATGGGACCAGAGGCCAAAGATGGGATGCTTCTCCAGCGGCACGTCCTCAACACTATTCTTCAAATCCCACATCAAAACAAGCCCCAAAAAACAAGGAGGGGAAAACCCTGGGAAGCCTCAAGAGGACAAACCCCCCACTATTCTCTGGGATGAGATACATGAGCTATGAAACACACTTTTTTTCCCCACCTCTAGCTCCAACCGCATCAAATATGCGAGATCTTTGTGCCACCCCCCCAAAACCAGGGCCAGGTGTGCAGCACACCTCGGGAAATCAAAAGCCAACCTCCATACGAGCCTTAAATAAGGCTTTTGCATGAAAGAGGAGGAAAGCATAACAAATTTTCAGGCTGATGGCTGACAATCCCTAAACAGAAGCTTGTCTGGTTCCTATGCCCTGGTCTCGTCGCTTCCCGACCTGCCACAGCAAGTCCTGGAACACAAAAAAGATCCAAGATAAAAACTTCACCACATTTCAAGAGAAAGGCCTGACTTCTCTCACGTTGACAGTACAAGGAAGGGAAGCACACACCGGCGTGGATTTCACTGATGGCCAGGAGCCACACGACATCACACAACCACGCGCAGGGGCGCGCGGCCACACACACGCTCCAGTTCTTGTGGTTTTGGTAAAAAAGGGCACTTTCCCTGTGTTAGTCTGAGGAACCAGCACCCCCGGTTGGGGAGAAGGGAGGCTCTGTACCTATCTGACCCTGCGTTTTGACAGTCTAGCTCAGCACCCAGGGGGAATTTAATTTAAAACTGTGACTTAATGATTCAAGACTTGGCCGAGTGCCCCGGTGTTTATGGCTCTCCCTTCGTAACGCTGCGTCCCCTTCTAACCCACGCTGCAGCTTCAGGAGAGCAGGAGAGAAGCCTTCACTCCCCAGAGAAAGCTGTCAGAAAGGAGGTTTAACTAGACCTCTACAACACAGATGTCGTTTGGAGAGCACTGGATTTGGCGCTCACACGCTCGGTGAATTCACTCTGATCTCTACCCTCTACTAAGTCCAAAGCGTAGATGTTTTTTTAAGTTGAAGAAACTGAATTATTTGTCCAAGTTGCTCATTACACACAGGCTGTCTCACGTGCTCGTTTCCACTATATAAAAAGGTGTGTCAGAGTTGAGCATGGACAGATCCTCTAACAACAGAGGACTTTGAAACCTATCTCTTCCCATCTTATATCCAACGCAGGCACCGACACATAAACCCAGCCAGGAAACCCAAACTCCACGAGGCTGAGGAAACAAGATCACTCCTGGTTCTCCTCCAAGCTCTTCTTCAAATGCCTGAAAAATCCTGAAGCAACAAATCCAAGTGCCAGGAACCCTGCTCCTTGTCGTGGCAAACAGGGCAGAGGGACAAAAACACAAACCAACAAGTTAGTGAGCATGAATCCAGCTTCCAGTAAGTGCAGACTCTCTTGGGAGGTTCAGTTAGGTGAGAGTGGAGGATGAATGGGGTACTAATGGTTTTTGCAGTTCCAGTAGCCCCCTTTATTGTAGTGGGGCAGGGATGGGCCAGGAGACCCATCAGTCTGTTAAGTGCTGCGTGCAATACTAGCGCTCAGTATCTTCCATTGCTTGTGAACAAAGCAGCTCCAACATCAGTCACCCAGGCAGCCAGGCATTAGTCATACCGTCCCTTAATCATCATATTCAACAAGGGACCCACCTGTTCAAAGCAAAAAGAAAACAAAAAACACACAGATTGTTAGCAGGGGACAGTGACACAAACACCTGCATCACACCACCTTACAAGCTGAGCAGCCCAGGGCAGAGGAACCTGAGCCTAATGTTACACCGAATCCATTTCGAGGTATTTTCTAGATAAAACACTGGGGCACCCTTGAGCACATCCTCAAATACCCATCCAAAATTGCAGGGTTCTCTGCCAACACCTGACTTTAGCTGTCACCAAATCACTGCAGCCACAGTATCTCTTTGAAACTTGGTCACTTCCCACGTTAGATTCATGATTTCTCAGTAGGTGCCACTAAAAGGAGACAACAGTCATAAGGGGTGGCTTTTTGCAGGGCAGAGAAGGAACATTCTTCTTCATTGAATCCTCTGTGGTCCTTGGGGACACTTGGAAGAAAGGCCAGGACTGATGATTTCACTAAGGTTTTATTTTCAGTCAACACCACTCCCACTTCATGGAAGTTCAACACACGGTGGCAGTAAGATAATCAGAAAATGGTTTGGGGTGGAAAGGACCCTAAAACTCTTCCAGTTCCAACCCCAATAATCTCAGGAGAGAGGCATGGCCTCACATGACCATGCTTTGTGAGGTCATATAGCTCCTGTTCAGCACTTAAGGGTTACAGAACATTAAAATATTTCTACTTGTGTCCAGTCGTTCCATTTTCAGATCTGCAGGAGATCTCCAAGAGCATACTCTTAGTGCTTCAATCTTTTTTTGAAATACCAGTTGGTTAAAGTTCCAAAGAATTCAGAAATGACCAAGACATGCATTAAGGGGAAACACATGATGTAATTGAAAAGATTTATCTCATGGCAAGAGAACCACCCTGCTTTCTCCCACCCTCATGGTGAGCCCTGCAGAGCATCACCAGAGAGCTGGCATCTCAAGTGTTGCATTAAGCTGTAACAAATTCAACAGCAGCAACTACATGGGTCTTTTTTGTACCTCTTGTGGATTTCCTAAAGCTTCCCCCAGCATCTTCTCAATGTTCCTCATTATTGCGACTTTCTGATGAGCCTTCAATGGATATTCAATCCTCTTTGGGGTTGGGGCACCCTGAAAAAAACCAAAAAACAGCTCATTGCATGCTTCCTGAATCAGCATATTATTCCACCTTCTCTCAGCCACCCAGTTCTTCATGCAATACTCCAAAGGGAGAAAGCACCTTTCAGCTTTAACACAAAGGATTTGGTGCAATGAAGTTCTCAGATCATCAGCACGTGCTAATACACACCCATCTGAAAAAAAATCCTCTGGAATAGGGCTATCCAAGCTGCACAGGATGGTGGTTGTACTCACCTTGTACCAGAAGTTCACAGTGATGGTAATGCCCCCATTCAGGAGAGACTCAATGTGGTGCCACCTGCATGGAAACCACACCCAAAAAAAATTAAGAAATAGTTGCTGTAGCTTATTGTGAAATATTTTGGATGGATGAGTTCAAGCTGCATTAGACAAGCCTTGCTCTACACCTCCATTAAGATCTCAGAACTTCTGGAAAGCTCTCCTTATTTAAATACAGATCCTTTTCTTGCACAGGTTAGTGGAGTGAACACACAATAATGTAGCATCTGGGAGAATGAACCACTCCCAGCCAACAGACAGGAAGAAGATTGGCCCAAGACATTATAGAAAATACCAGACTTGCTGGAGAAGTCAAACCAAAATTCTCTGAAGAGCCAACCCAATGCTTTAAGACCTTTTAAACCTCAGTTTGCTGGTCAACATGCAGCCCCACCATCCTTCTTACCAGTACATAGGTATGTACAGCACATCCCCTGGGCCCACCACCGTCTCATAGCCAACCACGCTCCGGAAGTTTGGAAACTTCTCATAGTCAGGATTGTCAAAGTCCACCTAACGAAGGAAATATTAAGAAACTTAGAAGAACTTCCTGCAAGGACAGTCCTCATTATTGGCTCTCTGTACCAATCCTCCTCAACCTCCCTGTACAGCTTTTACCTTCCCATTCGTGTCTTAACTCTACTGAGATGTCCTGCAGTGTCCCAAAAGTACCACCAACTCAGAGAAGAGTCTTACAATTTGTCTCTGAGCAAATTTGTGTTTGACCAGGTGATCAATGAAACAGAACAGAGAAGGCAGTAACTGCAGCCCAGTCGTGCTATCAGTAAGGAGATGTTTGTAGCCCTAACACCTGCAAGTCAGGACCAGACAAAAACACCACCAGTCCCTAATACATGGAGAGCAGGCCTTAGGAGAACAACTTGGGGGTGTTGGTGGAGGAGAAGCTCAACATGAGCCAGCTATGTGTGCTCATGGCCCAGAAAGTCAATGGCATCCTGAGCTGCATCAAAAGCAGCGTGGCCAGCAGGGCAAAGGAGGTGATTCTGCTCCTCTGCTCCACTCTGGGGAGACCCCACCTGGAGCACTGTGCCACCTCTGGAGTCTTCAGCACAAGAAGGACATGGACTTGTTGAAACAAGTCCAGAGGAGGCCATGAAGATGCCCAGAGGGCTGGAGGACCTCTGCTGTGAGGACAGGCTGAGAGAGTTGGGGGTGTTCAGCCTGGAGAAGAGAAGGCACTGGGGAGACCTTAGAGCCCCTTCCAGTTCCTAAAGGGGCTACGGGAGAGACGGGGAGGGACTCTGGATCAGGGAGGGGAGTAACAGTTTTAAAGTGAAAGAGGGGAGATTGAGATGAGATATTAGGAAGACCTTTTTCACTGTGAAGGTGGTGAGAGCCTGGCCCAGGTTGCCCTGAGAAGCTGTGGCTGCCCCATCCCTGGAGGGGTTCAAGGCCAGGCTGGACGGGGTTTCGAGCAACCTGGTCTGGTGGGAGGTGTCCCTGCCCAGGGCAGGGGGGTTGGAACTGGATGATCTTGAGGGTCTCTTCCAACCCAAACCATTCTATGATTCCATCTATTCTCAGTGTATTCAGCAGGCAACAGATCTGAACACAGGTTTTGTAGGAGAACGGTATGCAGTTAGTGCAGCTTGCTCCCACCTCCCATCTTCACAAGTGTCCTCTCTTGGCCCAGAGCAGAGAACAGATCTGCTGCACTCACCTGGCTCTGTCTGTCACAGGGATGGTGCACGGGGTAAGGGTAGAGGCACTCAAACTGATCCGGAGGGAACAGGATACACCTCTTGTAACCCTTAATCTGAGCAAAGAAGTTCTGCTGCTCATCGTAATGAGCTGGAGTCACATTTCCTACACAAACAGAGAGAAAAAGCAATAATTGAGACACATTCCCAAATAGGTATGAACGACAGAACCAAGTTGTATTCCTTGCTAAAGACAGTAAACACTCTCCCACATAATCAGAAAACTGAACAAGGAAATTGACCACCAGAACATTACAAACTGATCCCTGTATCAGTCAGCCTTTATGGAGCAGTTGCTGTCCCACTTAATTTCCATTCTAAATCCATATTCAGCAACTTATGCTCTACAGGATTAGGATTTCCAGCTTGTTTCTGTGAACAGCAGATGGTGAATGCTGACAGGAAGCTTTTTCATAAAGCACTGTTTTAGAAGACAAGTTGTAGAATGGAATTTCAAAAACAATTAGCCTGGAGAAAAGGAGTCTAACGGTCTGATTTTTGAAAATAAAAGTTCTAGTTGTTTTGCTCAAAAACAAGTAAACAAATCTCTTTGTCATTGGAGTTCCCAATAGCATTTCCTCAGTCGGCTTAACAGTAGTGAAGCTTGACTGTAACCACTAAATCTTAAATTTAATTGAGTATTTAAATACAGTGGGTCATTTTGTATCCCTCACAACTATGATTTTCAGGCTGTTTGCCAATTCAGATATTATTTTTTTTAACTTGCTTTTTAGATATATTTTTACTAAAGAAAATTAAGATAACAGTTAACCAAGTAACTTCCTGAAATAGTTCAATCACATGCTCCTCTAAAGACACTTACTTTTTCTATACATTGGTTATAGGCCATCCCACTTCACTACTGGAATATTCTCCTTTTCAACAGCAAAGGGGCACCTCTGTTTCTTAAGGCACCTGCCTATGAGTCAGTCTCCAGATGGATTTGGAATTGCACTCTACCCAGATATTTTTAGGATTTATCTATCTTCAGGTTCTCCACTGCCCTCTAACCTTCCAAGAAGAAAGTCAGCTTTTAATTGAAAGAGAATTTGACCCCACAGTATACCAGCTCATATAAGGTGAAAATCAGCATTTCTTCCTGGGAA
Organism: Scolopax mira; assembly: GCA_004320125.1. Classification (NCBI taxonomy): domain Eukaryota; kingdom Metazoa; phylum Chordata; class Aves; order Charadriiformes; family Scolopacidae; genus Scolopax; species Scolopax mira. Next base: position 75,874 of record BJBW01014688.1, read on the forward strand.
GACATTGGACATGGTAAATAAAGTCCAGAAGACTAACTTTGCTCAACTGGCAAACCCTTTTTCATTTTAAATCTACAGCATCTGAAACATTCAAACGATAAACAGGTCTCAGAACACGATGAGCCCCCTTCTCCTCTGGTCAGAGGAAACTGCTTACCTTCCATGCCAATAAGAAGCAAGTTAGAAGTCAGTTGACCCCAGCCACGTTTCCCTTGCTGCTTGTTAATCCAGTTCCAGTTGAAACCAAGGAAATCCACCACAATCTTCCTTCCAACTGTGTCATTCAGGGTTTGCTGCAGATATAGCCTGTATTTTCCCAAACACAAACAGAAATCTAGTATTAATCTTTGTTACAAACATGGAGACATGCTTACATTTAGATATAGAGGACCACAGGGAATCACAGAATGATATGGGGTTGGAAGGGACCTCTGGAGATCATCTGGTCCAACCCCCTGCCAGAGCAGGGTCACCCAGAGCAGGTCCCACAGGAACATGTCCGAGTGGGTTAAGAATGTCTCCAGAGAAGGAGACTCCACCACCTCCCTGGGCAGCCTCTGCCAGGGCTCTGCCACCCTCAAAGTCAAGGAGTTCCTCCTTGTGTTTAGGTGGAACTTCTTATGTTCCAGTTTGGGCCCGTTATCTCTTGTCCTGTCCCTGGGCACCACGGAAAAAAGACTGGCCCCAAACATCTGTATGAATAATTGCAGAATTGCAGACCACTGCCTGCAATGCTGGAAGAAAAATGCATGTTTAAATCCAAGGATTGCCTTTCCTCTTAGAAAAAGCATACTTGAAGCTTTAGAAAGAAGCAAAATGCCCAGACAACAAGTGGACACAGGCACAGTCACGTCTAATTAAGACAGAATTAAGTCTCCATAAGTCCTTTTAGAGAGCTGGTGACCAAAAGAATTAACTGAGGGTTTAAGTATAGTTGCTAATAGTGATAGTCTGTATAAACATGAAGCTCCTCTCAGTAACTTACAGCTCTGCTCGTGGTGCAGGACATCACCACCAATGTATGTAGTGCATGTAGGCAGAATTATCCCTCCAAAAGAGGGTTAGATACCTTGATATTCCATAAAAAAAAATCCTGAATGCTACAGCCTGTACTTCTGTGCTGCTTTTGGCTGGGCTAGAATGAATTTTCTTCAGAGTAGCTAATATGAGGCTATGTTTTAGATCTGTACTGGAAACAGTGTTGATAATACAGGGATGTTTTAGTTACAGCATCTGCTTCTCCCAGCACTGAGTAGGGCTGGGGGTACACAACAAGTTGTGATGGGACACAGCTGGGGCAGCTGACCCCAAAGGGCTATTCCATACCATATGGTGTCACGCTCAACAATAAAAAACCCAGGGGAAGAAGGAAAAGGAAGGGCACATTCAGAGCTATGGCATTTGTATCCCAAGTAACCATTATGCATAAGGGAGCCCTGCTTTCCTGGAGATGGCTGAACACCTGCCTGCCCATGGGAAGCAGTGAATTAATTCCTTGTTTTGCTTTGCTTGTGTTCACAGCTTTTGCTTTACCTATTAAACTGTCTTTATCTCAGCTCATGAGTTTTCTGCCTTTTATTCTTCCAATTCTCTCCAATCAGCTCTGTCAGCTGGGGTTAAACGACAAACTTTTTAATTAATCTCCTCTACCAATACCACAGTACCAATTTTAATTAACCTCCTCCAGCAATACCAAGTTTCTGCAGACAATGTAAACAGTCTGATTAACTAACAGTATGACTTTTTTTTTTTTTTTACCAGTAACCAGAAGAAAAAGCAGGGCTATAAAAATAAAAAAAGAAAACTTGGAGAGGTTTTAATCATCAACACTCACTACAGAGAAACTAACCCCCCACCCTTGAACCACCTCCTCATATCACTTGCCTCTCAGCACTCCCTTTTTGTTGTATTTCTTTGAGTCTGTCCACAAACTCAGCAAACTTCATCTCTTCCCTGCTCGACTTGGGTTTGAAATTCTTAAAATTGGCCATCTTCTTCTCGTCGTAGTACAAAAACTTGTGTGTGCTGGCACTATACACTGAGAAGTCCCCATTGCCAATGTTTTCCTGGAGGTAGTCCAGGTCCCATTTCAGAGCAGGATAAACCAGATTGGTATCTGTCAGCACCACCGGCTCCTGGAGAGAAACAGGAAGTTTAGTGATGCAAGGACCTCTTGAACTTGAGAACGAACACATTCATTATTGCATCCAAACAAACTCTCTTTGAAAAACAGGATATTGGAAAAGCATTTATAGTAATCAGACACCTTGATCTGGGGAGAAAAACAAGCATAATATGAGAGGAAGTTCTAAAATGGCTCCTCCAGCAAGCTCCTGGTGGCAAAGGGAGAGATTCCACTATCTACTTAGCTAATCTCTAACACGTGAGGTTAGACAAACACTAGCTGGAACAATTTTAGGCCTACTTGCTTCTGCCACGTAGCAAAGAGACACAGTAGATTTTGTCTGGTTGCTTCCAGCCTCAGCTACGAAGGGGTAAATACTGGCAGAAATATACCTCTGAATCCAGAGACAGAGATAGCACTCATCTCTTTTACTCAGAGGATGCAGATAATCTTCAGCCACCAAAAAAACCCGAAGATTACCCCATCTCCTCTACACCAAAAAAGCAAACACCATAAAAAGAAGACAAAAGGACATCACTTATCTCTTCACCTATAAACAGTAAGCAACCTAAACAAGAATGACAACTGTTCTGCTTCCAAGCTGTGCGTGTACACTTTCCCTTCTTGCAGATTTTCTATTAAAAACCCAAATAACTAGCAATCTTACCAGAATTAAATTGAGCTTGCCCAGAACCAACACAAGAGCCGCTATTGCTCTCACTTAGAAAATAACAAACCTATGCCCATGGCTTCCCACATTTCCACCCAGACAACAAAGCAGTCAAAGCAAACTTTTCCTGCAAATTTCACAACTCAAGGCTGCGGCAACGTAAAGAACCGGCCACCACGACGGAGAGGAAGGGGACAGGGGCAAAGACCAAGCCGGCGGGGGGAAGGGGTACGGCGGGCGCTCTGAGGTAGACGAAGCGGTAGCTTAGAGGGACAGACTCGGGACGGCAGCGGGAAACGGGAGAAGCCCGCACCCTGCGAGCCGCTCGGTTCTGCCCGGCCAAACACGAAGTACAAGCCCCCCAGACCAGGGCCGGGACACCGCTGCCCACCGCACCTCATTCTCAATGAGCTCCTCGGCGCGGGGGTCGCTGTGGCTGAGCCGCGGGATGGGCCGCGTCTCGAAAGAGTAACGACGGAACTGGGAATCGCTCCAACCGGGCCCTGCTACCGCCGGGCCCTCCCGGCAACCCGCAGCCGCCGCCGCCGCCGAGGAGGAGGAGGAGGCCGCTGCCATCGCCGCCTCCACCGGAGAACCCGGAACTAGAAAGGCGGAAGCGGAAGTTGGCCGCCCCATGGCAACGCCGGAAGCGAAGGGTGACGGGTGGGAGACAATAGAGAGGGCAGGAGAGAGCGGCGGCGGCGAACAGCGCCCCCCGGCGGCGGGAGGCTGGGAGTGGTTTGTGCTCCCCTCCGCCTTTTGGCCCTTTCCGAAATTTTTAGAATCATAAAATTGCTCGAGTTGGAAGGGACCTTAAAGATCATCCGAGTTTCAACCTCCCTGCCCTGGGCAGGGAAACTTCCCACTCCTTTCCCTCTCTGCCAGAGACAAACCAAACCAAGAGTAAGAACAGGGAATGTAGGCAACAGCCACGTTAAAATCAATATATAAAGTTTTCGTTTTGATAGCCATGTGTAAAACGAGGGAAGTGTGCCCTTTCCCAGTCTCAAAACAGTCCTGTGGCAATGGTATTTCTGTAGCAGTCAGACACTGTTGGACACCACACAAATGCCCACAGTTCTCCAGATCTTGTTCTCCAGACCCCTCACCAGCTCCGTTGCCCTTCTCCGGACTCACTCCAGCCCCTCAATGTCCTCAATCTGCTTGAGGCATCAGCTCTGGAGAAAATGGAGGTCTCTGACATTCAGTGGTTTTCATCCTGAAGTAGATGGATTTACTGTTCCTCCCGCGTAGAGCTTGGCCTTCATGAGAACAACGCAATCTGGTGTTCCCCTGTCCATCCCAAATTTATTCATATCCCTAGTTTCTAGGAAAATGAGCATCCACGGAAAGCGCCAGCCGCCTCGGCGCTGGAGGGCTGAGCTCCGAGCTACTGACCTTATTAAATGACTAATTGACCTACTAATTTCCCCCCACACCTGGTTGTAAGGGACTTGGCTGAATTAAGACGTCATCCCTAAAACCACTCAATGAGTTGGGTTTTTTTTTTTGGGGGGGGGATAAGCAAAAGGACAACGCCCCCACCTCAGGCACGCTGCAGCTCAGATGTATGGCTGTGGCTCGCCGCCATCTTCACTCAATTAGGTTTATATGTAGGTTTACAATTAATGCTGTTATTAGAAAGGATGTCTTTAATGACGAAGCGTCCCTGAGAGTTTTTGAGCCGCAAAGGTTTATAACGTAGATCGTTATAGAGACGTTACCCGTTATGGCTGATATGAATAACTGGAGGAAAACGAGTTCAACTACCGCAGAGTTTAGATAACGAAGTAAATGGCAAAATTCGTTAACGCTGCTATCGATTTTGTCTACACTAATGCGTCGTAACGTGTTAATGAATGGTAACATGAAATTAATGGCCGCCCTTTCGGCTGCTCACATACATTTTCCCTGTGTCCACTGAGAGAAGAGGATGGCACGGGGGGGGGGGAATGAGCAGCTAATAATATCGGTAGCGATACAAAGAAGGCAATTTGCATAAGGCCACCGCATCGATCCCATCGAGCATCGACCCTCGGGGGGAGGGAGTGGGGGGGGGGAGACCTGCCATAAATTCCCATTACCCGGCTTCAGACGGAGCAAAATATGGCGCCGATGCCCCTTCTGCCCATTAGCTCTTGTGTCAATATGGTAATAGCGGCGGTTGATTAATTAACGCCCTGGCTGGGGAGGTGAGGGGGGGGAGTGCAGGGGGTGCGTAACCCGGCGGCGCAGGCGGTGACTGGGCTGGTCCCGCCCCCTCATTAACCACGCCCCCTCATTAACCACGCCCCATCGCCTTACGGACCGCGTTAACCCCAGAGAAGCCACGCCCCCTCACTAGCCACGCCCCCGCGTTTCACACGCCCCCGAGCCCTTTTGGCCTTCCCGGCCACCGTCGGCCGCGCCTGCGCGCTGGAGGCGATGGCGGCGGCCGGGCTCCGCGGTGTCCTCTGGCAGCGGGCGGCCGCCCAGCTACGGGCGGTGCGGGCTGCGGCGGCGGTGCCCCCGGGGGCACGGGCGGGTGAGCGAGGAGGAAGAGGAAGGAGAAGAAGCTGCGGTGGGGGGGCTGCGGGTGGTGGCGGGATGGGTGTCCTTGTTGGGGGGGAGCCGGGGCCTGAGGGCGGCGCGATCCCCCCCCTCCAGGTCCCCGCGCCTACCCGGCCTTGTCGTTCTCCCGCCAGCCTCGGGGTTATCTAAGGACCTATTGCCCGGGCCGTACCCCCGGACGCCGGAGGAGCGGGCAGCCGCCGCGAAGAAGTACAATATGCGGGTGGAAGACTACGAGCCCTACCCCGATGACGGCTTCGGGTGAGCTGGGGGCGGTGGGAGAGTAGGCCCCGGTCCCCCCCCAGGCCGGGAGTAGGCCCAGGCTGGCACCTCCTGGCCTTGTGGAGAGGTGGCTGCAGGGCGGGAGTTCCTCTTGAATGCCTGGAGGGAGATGTTCTGTTGGGAGCTTAGAGTTTTGAAGACCCTGCATCTGAGCTTTAAAACAGGAGCGAGTGGGATGCCTTGGAGTTCTGTGTGAATGAAATACTGTATGAGAGACTTCACGTGACATTGGTGTCATGGAGTTGGAAGGGGATTTCTAGAGATCATTTTCAAACTCCCCAGCCAAAGTGGGGTTGCCCAGAGCACATCACTCAGGGCAACATCCAGGTGGGGCTTGAAAGTCTCCAGAGAAGGGGACTCCACACCCTCCCTGGGCAGCCTCTTCCAGGGCTCTGGCACCTTCACCCTAAAGAAGTTTTTCCTCGTGTTTGAATTGAACTTCCCATGTTCCAGTTTAATGCTAAGAGGGATGGACTCAAAGCCATCTCTGGAACAAAGATTTCAGGTGCTAAAATGTTGAGAAGTGATGGTAGGCAACTAGAGTTCTTTCTGTATTTCATTTAAGCTTGCGTTTTCTTCCAGCTAGTATAGCCCAAAAGGCCACTTTTTGTTACAATGACTGTTATCAAAGTGATGATTGTTGTGCTAGTTGCATGTGTGCAGTTGAAAAATGTATTTATGTAGGAGCTATAAAAGCAAAGTAACGTTTAAGTCTTTCATTTACATAATCCTGTCCTATAGCGTCTACAGAATGCATCATGATTAATACAGGTTTTTTTTCTATTTTGGGGGTTTTTTTGTCTGCCTCTCACAGGTATGGTGACTATCCCAAGCTCCCTAATAAGTCTCTTCATGAGAGGGACCCCTGGTACCAGTGGGACCAGCCGGACATGAGGCATAACTGGGGACAGCCGGTAGGAATGCTTGTGGCTCTTTTCAGTGTGATTACAATGCTCCTGTTACTAATTGCTAACATTACACATCTTGTTAGTGCTTCCTGATTAATTCTCTGTGTAATTGCATCCCCAAGTGCAGGTGTGTGTTGCCTGTGCAAGCAGGGGCAGTCTGTTGGAGGAAAACTGGGCAGTAAATATTTAGATAGATGTAAATATTTACATCAGGCTAAATATTTGGAAAGTGCTGAGGAATGTTAACATCTTATTATATGTGAGGAGGGAGATTTTTACAGGATCAGGGAAGTCTTACCTATTTTCTTTGCCTGCTCTGACTCGGTGTGAGAGCTTAGTTCAGAATCATTTATCAGAGAAGCTGCCATTTGAGTACAACGGCAGTAGCTGTTGCTGCTTTTTGGCTCCAGGGTTGTTTTGGGATGGAATACAAATAAGGAGGTTATTCCTCTGGAGAAAGTTTGCAAGATAACCTTAAGAGGAATGGATGAATAGGGCATCCATGTTAACTTTCAAGACCTGAGTTCCTCAAACTCCTTGTTGGGACTAACTTTTCAGTTAGTCCATGATCTTTCTGTGAATGACTGCAAACCAACTATAATTTCTGAGCTTGGTAACTGACTTTGATGCCTGAGGCAGATTTTATGTAATTTATAAATGGTTAAACTGTAGAGAATCTTCTTTTAGAGAATAAATGTAGTGATTTTAGCAACCATTCCAAATGGTTTCAAGGACTTCATAAAATAAGAAAGGATGTATGTGGCCCTGAGAACATGGTGACCTGAGTCAGGGATGCAATAAATATGGATGTTGTCTGACAAACAGGTGGTAGTGGAGAGATCGTTAGTTTTAATGAGCAATTAAGCAGCTAGAATGTTTTGCCAACATGAAAAGTGAGCCAAAGGACAGGTGAAGAAGATGAAGATTCAGAAAGAAATGACCCTCACTCAAAATGAGGACCACCAGAAGGCACAACTGCACATGCCCAAAAGCTTATTATAAGATGTAAATGAATTCTTGGATGAATATGCTAACGTTTTCTTGGAATTACATTGAATATGTATACCTCTTGTGTATAACTTTAATTTGACAACAATATTCAGCATGTACACAGGAGGAGCGATCCCCTGTGCACCCGGTGCTGCCATAAAGAACGCCTGCTTTCTAAACTTTAAATTGAGTCTTAAAAAAGTTTAATCTGCTGGTTTGTGGTAACAACATGAGCTCTTGTCACGGAGTAACAGCTGGAGATGCTCTACCTGGTTTTGAGGAACCAGCTTCCAAGTTGGTGCTTTGTTTGAAGTAACACTGCTCCTCCTGTGGCTGAACTTCCATAAACGAGGGTACTGATTTGTATCATTCCTTTTCAGTGGTGCTGAGGGGAGAAAAAAAAAAAATCTACGGTGGCATGATTATGATTATGTATATTAGCATGCTGCTATTCTGTAATTGAGCATATTGCCTGGTGTAAGCATAGGATGGAATTTGGAGTCCTGAGTTTTACTGTAGGTGACAACTTGCTGTGACTGTGGGCAAATCACTTCCCTCCTCTGTGGCTTTCTCTCCGCTTGCGAGCTGGAGGTGAAACAGCTTCTGGCAGTTTTGTGAATGCCATAAAGCACTTCTGCCCTTAAAAAGAGTAGCTTGAGCCCTGTTGGTAAACGTGCTGTGGTTTTCCTTTGTTCTTTAGATGCACTGGGACTTTGACATGTATATTCGGAACCGTGTTGACACCTCTCCCACCCCAGTTCCCTGGCACACCATGCGCAAGCACTTCCTTATCTTTCTGAGCACCATGCTGATCATGTTTGCTATTGGGGAGATCTATCCCTCCTACAGGCCTGTGGTGAGTGACATCCTGGGGTAAAGGGAGGAAACGTAGCTGTGTTTCTTGTCACTGCTGATTCCCAGAAGAATGGCTTTGCCAAAGCTGAGTGATGGTTGTGAATGCAAAGCCCTGCTGCTGGCAGGAGATGGGCCAAGGGATGTCCCGAGCCCTCATCCAGCCTGAGTTGTTGACTGGCTCAGCTTATCTCACAGGTTGTTTCATAATGAGCAGTTCCTCTTTACAGGGAGCTAATTTTAAGCTCTACTTTTTAGAGTATCCCTCCTTTGGTCTAGGTGTTTTCCTTCCCCATGTGCATCTCCCTTGTGTGTTACCCTCCCTCTCTACTCTGCCCTGGTGAGGCCCCATCTGGAGCATTTGGACTGGTCCTGGGCTCCCCAGTTCAAGAAGGACAGGGAACTGCTGGAGAGGGGACAGAAGAGGGCTACAAAGATGACGAGGGGCCTGGAGAATCTCTCTTACAAGGAAAGGCTGAGGGACTTGTGTCTTTTTAGTCTGGAGAAGAGAAGACTGAGGAGGATCTGATCAATGCCTAGAAATACTTAAAGGGAGGGTGTCAGGAGGATGGGGCCAGGCTTTTTTCAGTGGTGCCCAGGGACAGGACAAGAGGAAATGGGCACAAACTGTAACATAGGCAGTTCCATCTAAACATGAGGAGGAACTTCTTGATGTTGAGGTTGACAGAGCCCTGGAAGAAGCTGCCTAGAGAGGTGGTGGAGTCTCCTTCTCTGGAGACATTCCAAACCCACCTGGACACGTTCCTGTGGGACCTGCTCTGGGTGACCCTGCTCTGGCAGGGGGTTGGATGAGATGGTATCCAGAGATGCCTTTCCACCCCATATCATTCTGTGATTCTATGATCTGCTCCAGGGAGATGCTTTATCTCTTCCCTTGCTGTGTGTATTTAGTTATATCTCATGATTTAGATCATTTGGAATGTACTTCTGAAAAATACATCTGAAAACACAAACAGCTTTTGCCATGTATTATCCCCGTGCTGTGAGATGAACTGTTGGTTGACATTCAGTGTGAGGCCACCTTGATGTTTCTTCTAAAGGCTGTCAACTTATATAAAGAACTCTGTCTCTGATTTTACTTTCCTTGTGCTCTATTAGTCATACTGAAGTCCTTAAGAAAGAGAAATTTAAGTTGTAAAGTCTTGATTTTGGGCAGGGGTTGAATGGGATGAGACGTTTTTCCCCTTACTCCTTAATTTTCTTGGTGGATGTGGTGAATTTCCCACTCTTTATCTCTCCTTGTAGGGACCGAAGCAATATCCCTTCAATGACCTGTATCTGGAGAGAGGAGGAGACCCCAATAAAGAGCCACCGGTGGTGACCCACTATGAAATCTGAAAGCTATTGAAACGCCATGTTTCTCCTGTCTCAGCTCTGCTGGGGATGGCACCTTCTCTAGAGTTCACTGTTCTTCAGCTTGTTCTTCAATGTTCAACCACTAACTGCAGTGAAATATATCTATGATACCTACCCTGCTGGTTGGTTGTCTTCTGTTGGTTTGAGAAGGCTGAACAGTGGGCAATGAAACTGAAACCATCTTTGCTGTTTTTTCTAAACGGGCTCATATCTGTGGGGCAAAATTCTGAGTGCAGGCCTTGGACTGCTGCTCATTTATCTACTTGGTGCACAAACATCTCTTGGAGAAAGCCTCTTGATGTAGGAGATACTGCCTGTTGCCAAGTGGCTTTGCTGCAGGTGCCACTTGGACTAGTGTCACCATTTAGTGGGAAGTGACAGGCAGAACCAGACTGGCAAGTGCCAGGGCTTGGGAGGCTTGTACCGTGGGGATGAACGTTCTCCCTTGGTGGGGTTTGGCTTTGAGCTCTTCCTGGTCTGGATGCCCTCTTAACTGGAGTTTCCACAACCAGTAGGGAGCACTGGTGAGGTGCAGAGCTCTGCAGTGTAGATGTGACACCCACAGCAGTGGTACAAAAAGGCTAACGAGCAAGGACCAACCCTGGCCAGACCCATTCTGCTGCTCCTGGGCTTTGGCCAAAGAGCACCAATGCCCACGGTGCTCCTGTATGGCCCAAGCTCTTCCACCAGGGTTGGAATTGCATCTGACCCATGGAGTTCTTCTTGTCTTCCTCTAAAGCACTGGTCTAGGACCTCCTGTGGTTCACTTCTAGGTTTTTCCAGCTCCATTCATCCCTAAACATAAGTTTTTTGAGGTTTTTTCCGCCCCTTTGTCACTGGAGGAGGTGGTACCCTCAGTAGTGTTTTACACTGGAGATCCTCTCAGCCCACTCTGGCTGCAGGAGTGGGAGGTCACAGAAGATGAAGGGCTTCTGGGTGGTTCCTATAAACTAGTTCTTCTGCTCCCAACACCCTGCTGTGACTCAGAGGTTTGTGCTTGAAGAAAAGCAGGTATTTGGAGGCAGTGATTCACGATTTTTCAACCTGTAAATAGATTTATTTATTTTTCTAATGCCATATTCTAAAGGACAGTTAGCTTGATCTCCGAGGGGTTTCCATAAGGGGGTGTGTTCGAGGGAATTACAGGAATAAACGTGTAAATAAAACTAACCTCCTTGGAGGTGCTGAAGAATCAATATTCCTCGGGGCTTTGGCGAGCTGTCACCTTCTAGTTACAGAAATGCTTAATTTAAATTACAGATAATGATGTTTTACCCCCAGAAGGGTTTTTAAAGTATTTTTTTGAGCTGGGGGAACCTCGAAACCGAATTCTTATGAAGTGTTATGCAGGGGAAAATGCTCGTTAGTGTTACTGGAGTAAGAATTGCTGTTCCACAGCAGTTTTGTGACACCACTGTGACACTTTTAAGACTCTCCCAGTAAAATAAAAATGTTTGGGGCAGTAAGAGGAGCCTTATCTTGGTGTATATAAAATGGTCACGCAGCGGTTGGATGGAGGCAGGTTGGGGCTCATTCTACACCATCCCCACACTGTGCCTCCCCCAGGGATGTTCACACCCAATCCCCATCTAACCAGTAACTTACTGGTGGTTTTCTTCGCAGAGGAAGGCAGAATGGGTTGGGCAGAGAGCATCATGGCCCAGAAATCCTTAAAAAGGGGGCTTGTAGGGTAGGCAAATTTTCTCAAAATAGGAACGGGGTGAGAGAAGAAGGTCAGGACCCTTCTGTGTGTGTTTGGGTGCGTTGTGTTTTTTTTCCTGGCAATTTAAATGCTTTTAGGAAAATATATTCCTATGTCGTGTGCTGTGACCTCTTGAGGAGGCTCAAATCTGCAGCTGAGGGGGGACGGGACACCCCGAAGGGCCAAACTCCCATACCCTCTTCCCCTTCCACCCCCAAAACCCGGGGTCGCGGCGAGCCCCGGGAGGCGGGGACTGCGCAGGCGCGGCGGGGGCGGGGTGAGGGAGGGAGGTGCTTCGCGGGCGGCGGCTTTTCGGCTCCCGGCGGCCACCGTCGGCGGGGCTCAGCTGCGGGAGGCGTTCAGGCTCGGCGGGGACGGCCAGCGAGCCGGTAAGGGCCGCCGCCCGCCTCCTCCTCCTCTTCTTCTTCTTCCCTCCTTCCCCGGGACGTTGCGCCCCTCAGCCCCGCCAGCGGGGGGGCAAGGGCTTAGGAGACGCCCCCCGGGGCCGGCCCAACCCCGGAGGTTCAGGCGGGCCCCCCCCTCCCGCTTCCCGAGGCCGGCCCCGGTGTGGCCGTGCCAGCTCCGTCCCCGGGGCTCCCGGGGCTCCGTCCTTTCCCCTCTGCCCCGGAGCTCGCTTCCCCTTGGCCTGAGGGATGGATGGGGGCGGCTTCTGGGCAGCGGCCGGAGCGGGGGGGGGAGCCGGGCCGTTTGACCTGGGCCTCCGGAGGCTGTTTGGTGTCACTCGGTGACCGTGCTCGGTGCTTTCTTCCTGGAGCTTCCTTCTTGTTTGTTCACTGTCGCACAGCATAAGGCTGCCGTGGGGGAACGAGGTGGCTTCATCCGGAGACGTTCAGACCCCTCCTGGACACCTTCCTGTGGGACCTGCTCCCACCTGGCATTTTAAATTGGGGGGGGGTTGGAGGGGATGGTCTCCAGAGGTCCCTTCCAACTCCATCTCGTTCTGTGTCCCTCCCCTCCCTGCTCCCATCTGCTCCGTGCGGTGACACTTGGGGATGGCTTTTGGAAGTGCTGGGAGCCCAAGAAGTTTCTTAATATATAGGGAAGAGAGGAGCTTCCATGGAGAATGTGCTGAGCCCAGCCCTGCCTTGCCCAACACCGAGGATTAGCCCAGATTAGCACCTCCCTGCCTTCTGTAATCGGGGTTTATCATAAGCATTTAGGAGAACAGCCAGGCTCCTTGGGGGGAGCTGCAAAAAAGAGTGTGTCAGAGGGATGCGAAGGGAAGGGGCGGTACAGAGATTTTTAAATCCACGCTGGGACGTGGAGACTGCAGGACAACTTTTGTCTTAACCATTGTTTTACGGCTGAGAGGCTTTATTTTTACAGTTCTTGGGGTGGCAGCTTGTCGCGTGGGTGACCTTGGGCAAGTCTTTTGTGTTCTGCCCAAGTTTTCACAGAACGATACGAAGTTGGAAGGGACCTCTGGAGATCATCTCATCCAACCCCCCTGCCAGAGCAGGGTCACCCAGAGCAGGTCCCACAGGAAGGTGTCCAGGCAGGTTTGGAATGTCTCCAGAGAAGGAGACCTTTCTCCTTCGGCTGAGGGGGGCCAGGCTATCGGCAACTGGCTGTGCCAGAGCTGATCCAAGGGGAACGGTTGGGTGCCCGGTGGCAGGAGGAGGATTGGGACAGTCAGTAGGAAGGGATTTCTGATTGGCAGCGTTTGGGTGGTGCGAGAGGGAGAGAGAGAAAGCCTGACTAGAGCGATACCAGGGATCATTATCTTTATCAACAACAACAACCACCTGAGTTCTTTTGCGATGTGCTCTACAGGCAGCAGGATTTCGAGTTAGTGTAGGCGAGTGAGGAATTTGTACCTCTGCCAGCATTGTTTGCCTGGTCCGTAGGGCTTTGAGAAACATGTATATTGTGTTTTTTTCTATTATTTTACCTAGTTCAGCTGGGTGCTCTCCAGTTCCCAGCGGTGGGGAGCGCCCTGACCCGCTGGGTTTTGTACTTGTGGGTAGTTGTTACCTTTTAAGGACACTTTGCAGGAAACCGTGGCTGGGGGAGGTGGTGGGGAAACGCTGCTTCTGTCCTGGGACTCCCCTGGGGACTGAGGCTCGTTAATACATTGGACCTATAATCGGATGTCTAGAGGAGGAGGAATTGTCATGATTAATTAATTAGAAGCCTTGAGAAAAGCATGAGCTTTATGAGAAGTCTTAGGTGCTATTTTGGGAGATGACAGCAGGTGGCAATATCTCTCTAAAACTTCTCATGTGGAAGAGTCTGGTGCTTGTGATTTTATTTTATTTTTTTTCCCTCAGGCAGCCACAAGAGGTTGATAAAGAAAGACTTTTTTTTATTTTTTTTTTCCTGCTTTAAGGATTGTGAGTTCCGTCCTGGATACAGACAGGCACAGTGTATAGAAGGACTGTTGGTTTGGTTTTTTAAAATTAAGACTCTAATTAGGGTTGGGTTTTTTTTTCCCTTCCGATCTCTCAGCCCACTGGAGGAGATGCTGCTGCATCCCCACCATGGAGCTGGGGTGATAGGAGGTGCTGAAGAGGTGGTGGGGTACTGTGATCTTGGCTTCTTACCCATCTCTTCTGTGCCTTCCTGAAGGTGGCACTGCTGCTGCTTTGCCTTGAGGACCAGGGACACTGTGTACCTGTTCTATACCTATGAGCCACCACTTCTAAAGATGTTTTTATTGATACTGAGCTACTCCAAATGGTGCCTTTTTCCTTTTCCTATGTCTGAGAGACTTATCACGGGCAAGGCACTTTGGCTTCGCCTTCTGTCCTGACTTAAGTTTGTGAAAAGAGACCACTAACGCTGACTTTGTGCAAAATGCTCTTTGGACAAGAAAAGCTGGGTGGTTGATCAATATTCAATCAAGTCTCTGATGGTTGTGCTCTTCACTGCTTCCTTACCCCTTAATTTATTATAGAATCATAGAATCATCTGGGCTGGAAGGGACCTTCAAAGGCCATCTAGTCCGACGCCCCTGCAGTCAGCAGGGACACCCCCAACTAGACCAGG
>BJBW01014689.1:611-13184 GCA_004320125.1 Scolopax mira
AGAGACATGGGTTAGTGATGGGTTTTATCAGAGTGAGGTTGATGGTTGGACTGGATGGTCTGAAAGGTCCCTTCCAGCCCAGACAGTTCTATGATTCTAATTCTGTGATAGAAAAGACTGTCTCCAGGAATTCAACTGCTGCAGGACCCCTCTGCTGCTGCAGGAAGAACAAACACTGTCATCCCAACCACTGCTCAAGTTCTATGTCGGCAAAAGAAAAAATGAGAGCTTATTCCCCTTTTTTATATCCAACAGAACCCTGCCCTGTATTGATTATGGTAAAAGGAAAGGCTTGTTCCCAGTATGAAACAAAAGGAGTGCAGAAAAATACAAATACGTTGGTTTTGCCAATTGTTTTGTGATTTATTTGAGCATTATCACTTTTCCCATTGCAGGGAGATGGGATGCCCAGGACAGGGGGGTTGGAACTCGAGGATCTTTTAAGATCCCTTCCAACTCTAACTGTTCTGCCATTCTATGATTTCAGGAAAAACTGACCATGTTGTTAGTGATGAGTGGAACAGGAGACATAACACGGTGCTGGGTTTTCCTTCAGCTGAAGCTCATTTTACAAAGAAGAAAATACAGCTCAGGTTGGCACGGCAGCAAGGACTCATTCCAAAACCAAACTGGCACGGAAGGCTGCACGAGGAACACGACAGACACTGGTGAGGGAGAACGGGATGGGGGATGACTCAAAGCTTTACTGAAATGAGAAATCCTGGCCGTACTGAAATCATGGGGAACTCTGCCACGGAGTGTCAGGGAGCCAGGGTTCCCACCCACGCGCCGAGGCACGGGTTCACCAAAGCAGGATGAGGTCTCACGTTCACCTCCACAGAGCTCCTGCAAGAGCAGACCAGAAGGGAACGGCAGGAGGATCTCACATGGCATGGTCAGCTGGGAAGCGACCTGCTGGTTTATACAGAAAAAACAAGTTTTTCATCCGTTTTTAACCAAATCGAAAGACTGTTACAGCTTGGTTTGGGTTTTTTTTCCCTTCTCTAAAAATACCAGATACTAAGAAACCTCATCACCCAGCCTCCCAAACACTTTAACACAGCTCTCTCTGGCACTACTCGGTTAGGTCCTCCCAGAAATGAACACCTCTTCTGCAAAAATCCCATGCTTAATGAACGATTGGAAACGTTGCTGCCCAGAGAACACGTTGCTCTGTTTCTCGGTGATCTGGAACTTCTACTGCCACTTGGGGGGATAAAAAGAAAAAAAAAAATGAAAAAAAAAGGAGAAAGGAGGAAAAGGAGGAGAGAGAAATCAATAACTTCAGGCAAACTACTATGCTGGTACAAATGCCAACAGGAATAGGGTGATGTCTGCATTTAAAATCTATCTCAATGGAGATGAGGGTGTGAAAAACAGCATTAAAAGGTAATTGATTCAAGTTAAGGAAGGAATCATTTAAAGCATGTAAGAAATAATGTGCCTCTAATGTATTTGTGTGTAAAAGGAGCTATTTGTCTCATTGGTGCTCAGGTTGCAAACAAACCCCAACAAAAAGCCTAAAGATTTAGATCACCATAAAGAGTCATCACAAAACTTCAAGTGATAAGAAAAATAAAGATGATTAACAGACTATCCTATGTTCTAGGAAACAGAAGGCTGAAAATTACTGGTCATCTAGGTAGCCTAACACAAGCCTGCTACTTCTTGAAAACCAAGAAAATTAAGTAGAATTCAAATTCACACACTAAACAGAGGTCTCCACCCTTGCTGGGACATTTAATGCTGGTCCACAAGTTGTAAAAAAACCCTAAAACTTCTACTAATGCTGTCTAAATTATTGATGCACATACTGAACTTGCCAGCGTTATCAGTGTTGGGCAGTTCAGCCCCAAATATCATTTATTTCCACCAGAAAATGAGTACCTGTTATTGCCCGTGCCCATGCAACCAGCCAGAGAGAGAACTCATTAAAGGTCTGCAAGATAAAACTAGAGAGTGGCGGCACGGATGGACACGAGATAATTTAATCATATTTATTCCATGATAAAAAGTATCTTCACTCAGAACCGGTTGAGTAAAGCCAAACAGAATTAAACATGCAGAGTAACAGTAGAGGCTTTCAGCATTTTGATTACTCTGCTATTTTAATTAATAATTTTATTATTCTTACACATGCTGATATTTTCAGCATTTGGTATTCGATGCTGGTGCATGGTGTAGGAAAGAAGCAGAAGCTTTCTCCTCTTGGACTGTGTGCACTGCCTGCCACGAGTTAGTAATACACAGGGAAATTTAGTAAAATGATAAGAGTCGATTTTGACCAAAACTCCCCAAAAGAAAAAGAAACCTTTCCTTCAACGACTCGCCGTACACAGGATCCTCTATTAAAATAGAACACATCTGAAAGGGAGTGCCACAAAATGGCCCAAAGAGTGGCAATTTCCAGAAACCAGCTACCCCCACCCCACAGCTCCTGCATACAAGTGGGAAGACACAGTTACTGGCTCTAGAGGTTTCATTTTGCCTCCAGTGTGATTCCCGTGGGGGTGAGGGCTTGGAGATCAGTCCCAGAACAGAGCTCTCTCAGCCAGACAACTGAAGAGCCCACCAAGGCAATCCAGTAAATATATAAAAAAATACCTCAGGGAGGGGAAGGAAAAATGAGGCTATTTTTTTTCTGCATATTTTAAGAGGAAGACGACCAAAAAGCAAAATAAAGGAATTATCAGAACTAACAGGAGACTGAGAAAGCACCAGGATATCACTATATCACTCAAAAGATAAGTAAATATGCTGTATCCCTGTTACATGATAATCTTTGCCAGTAAGCATCATTACATTTAAAGCACGTTCCCTACAAGGAGTTCCCTGCAAAGCCTAATTAAGCACATCATATACGTTCATTAGAACACGCAACCTTTTAGTAATATGTTAAAACATCACAGCAAGACAGAAAAAAAGTGTATCAAGAAAGAACTGGACCACAAAAGAAGTCACCATTTGGGCATCCTAGTGACCTATCGTAAAGTCTCAATCTGATTTCAGTGCTGGGGTTGGGATGGGACAAGACCTTGACACCAGGGATGCTCTTCTTGCAAACACACAAAATCCACATCAGGTTTTCAGGCTAAGGTATCACTATGGGATCCACATCAAAAGGAAAAGGGCTACGGGGTATATATTCAATTGAAGGATTTGTCATTTTTTAAACACAAATTTACATTTAAAATGACGCTTCTCATTAATCTAGAATGAACGTTGTCTGAGGAATTATTAACTTCAGCTTTCTCAGACAAATTACAGAGATAATTGAAGTCCACAATAGTGTCACGGTGAAGGAATCTAGTGAGGAAAAAGTAGATTTCAAACTACACGTGCAGAGCCCACCTAGGTAACTGCAGTGTTTACTGTCACTATTTTTAAGAAGGGAAATCAGCAGCCCCAAACTTTTGTTTTCTCTTCTCCTGCCCTCGTACCTTCTGGATCCCTGAGCTGTACCTCACAGGTACA
The DNA here is from genome assembly GCA_004320125.1 of Scolopax mira. Lineage (NCBI taxonomy): Eukaryota > Metazoa > Chordata > Aves > Charadriiformes > Scolopacidae > Scolopax > Scolopax mira. The sequence goes on from BJBW01014689.1 coordinate 4,086, forward strand.
AACACAGGCTTCCACAGGTGGCACTTCGACCCCATTGTCTCACATTCCAGGCAACATCTTGAAGAGCTTCTCATCCTTTGATCAGCTGGATGAGTTTTAGATGGCAACGGTGGCAGCTCATGAAATCAAACATAATGCATGGCCTTCCCTGACAACGGCAGAGCCCCGCACACTTCTCGCTGTCGGTACCTGAGTCACCCACTGCTCCCCAGCTGATGGGGGAGAAGAAATTAAGCAGGGCATCAAGGGCTTCAGAAAGCTGCTCTCCTTTTCAGGAAACCTGTGCTGTTGTGTATTTATATGTGTGGTTTACAGAAGAGACTCCCTAACCCGTGGAAAGTCCTTTTGTCTTTTCACCAGGGCTTTACGCAGGCAAAGACATTTCTCCGACAGGACTGGAGCCTTTTAGAAGCAAAAAAAACCCAAACCCCACAACCCAAAAGCCACCAAAAAAACCAGCACCCCAAAGATATTCATCAGGAAGTCTCAGAGAAGTCAGGATAGAACAAGGACTGGCTGCCAATGCCGCAAAGAATATAAATACACAGAAATATACTTATAGCTATGTTCTAGCCCAGAAATATGCAGAACATCTCCTCAGATTTTACAGGCACAGAAGTAAAAGAAAACGTGCACTCTCATCTGCTTTCTCCTATGAAATGCACAGAATTGAAAAAATTCAAAGGCCACCGAAAGTTACTGTAGTTACATCACTTTAATGCAGTACAGAAGATGTTTTTGGTTTGTTTTTTTTTTTTTTTTTCCAGAGGAGCTTCATACTTTTGAACATACCAAAGGCCAGACACCGCCTTTATCAAACACACAGCTACACAGGTGCTCAAAGGTATGTCCTGAACAAAGCTGCCAACTGCCACATGGGAACAAAGAACATCATCTACCACTGATGCCGGGGGAAAAAAATCATCTGCACCCACTGTAAAATAGCAGAGCAGAACAGGTGTTTCAAACGTGAATATAGGGCTGGAAAATCCTGACTCGTTTCAGCTCTGCCACAGAAGAACATCTCTGAATTTGGATTCATTCAGGAATTAAATCTGAAGTGAATTACAGTCGAACTATTCTGCAACACAGCTAGTATTCTCTAAAAAAAGAAATATTTAAGAGAGTTCACCTTCCTCTGATATCAGTTCTCACTTTGGAGAGCTCTAGTCAAGATCAGCAGTAAATTAAAGCTTCTTTTCTCTTTAAAACAAATGGGCATGAAGTGTGGGATCTAAAGCAGGTAGGTACATAAGAAGGATGACTGGCCTACAGAAACCCTTTGAAGAAAGCTCTTGGTATGTTGTCGTTTAATTGGTAAACACACGCCTCAGAGGAAACAGTCCAGCATCACCTAAAGCCTGAGCGCTGCTGTCAACCTGGGACACACACACACTTATCTTTTCTAAATAAACCCACCTTTTCTAGATGAACCCACCTTTTCCCTTCCCTGCCTGTTTGCTTTGGCGAAACTCGGCCAACTTGTCCGCCGTGGGACAGGGCCGCCCCCGGCGGCGCTACCTCCAGGCCCTCGCATTCATCGGGGGCGGAGGGGGAATAAATAAACACCTTATGGCGGTCGCTTCCACCCACTGCGAGCCCAGCTGAGCTCCGGCGCCTTCCCCCAGCCCAGCCCGCCTCTCCCTTCCCTCAGGAGCCCTCCGGGGATCGGCCCAGCGGTCGTTCCCCCCCTCCCTTCCCCGAGCCCGGCCGGCGGGCAGGGGCGGCGCGGCCCTCCGCTCCTCAAGGGCCGCGGCCAGGCCGCGGGCCCGCCCCGCCGCCACCGGAGCCCCGCCGGAGGCCCCAGGACTCACCTTCCCGTCGGCGCCGAAGGGGAGCGACTCCTCCTCCGCCGGCAGCGGCGCCCTGTCCCGCTGGGCTTCCGGCGGGCTGGCTGCGGCGGCTCCGGCTGCCTGGGGCTGGTAGTCCGGGTAAGGGTTGGCGAAAGCCCGCTCCTCCATCTCCGCCTCGCCGCCCAGCTGCAGCTTCAGCCTCTTGGACATGCTCTCTCCCATCTCAGCCGGCCCCCGGCCCGCCTCCCCGCACGGCGAGCCGGCCGGGACACACACTCCGCCCCGCCGAGCGGCGGATTGGCAGCCGGGCGAGCGCCGCCGCGGTCGGCAGCCGCCCCTCCGCTACATCCGTCGCCCGGCGGGGGCGAGGGCTCCGCGGCGGCCCCGCGGCGCTGGGGCTGGGTGAAGGAAGGCGGCGAGAGGCGGCCCGCCGGCCCCGGGCTGAGGGGGCTGCGGTGACACTGCCCGCGGGGCCGCCGGGCCCATGGGGGCCGCCTCAGGGCCGGCCCCGCGAAGCCCAAACTCGGGAAAGGCGGAAAGAGGGAGCTGCCACCCAGCGGCTCTTTGCCTGGCGTCTCCCCCGTCAGCCGGCGAGGGGGAGCGGCGAGGGCGGCGGCATCGCAACCGGGGGGTTAGAGGGGAGAGATGGCGGCCGGGACCCCCCGCGGGGAGAAGCAGCCCGCCCGCCCGTCCGCGCAGGCTGGGTGGCGCCGCCGTAAAACCGCCCCCGATCTCCTCATCGTCGGAGGCTTCAGTCCCTCGGGATGCCGCTGCTACCGCCGGCCGCACGCCGTGGCGGGGAGCGGGTCTCCCGCCGGCTCCTCCCGGCCGTCCCCCCCGCGGCGGGGACGAGCCGCCGCCGTCGCATCTCAGAGGAGCGGCAGCAGCAGCAGGAGGGGGAAGGAGAGCCCCAGGAGCAGGCCGTACGCCGCCAGCTCCTTCCCCCGCCTCAGCCGCAGCCTCCGCCGGGCCGCGATCATCCGCCGGCAGCCTCTCGGCGGGAGGGAGGGAAGGAGGAGGAGGAGGCGGCGGCCGCAGCCCCAACGCCCGCCCTGAGGGGAGGGAGGCGGCCCTCGGCTGCCGCCCCGGCGGGGAGGGGAGAGGCGGCGGCCGCCCCTCAGCCGGCGAGGGGAGGCAGCTCCCCGGGGATTGGGGGGGGGTAGGCCGGTGGTTAGAGCCCTCCTCCCCTCGGCCCGCCTTGGGGCTGCCATGTTGGCCCGCTCTGCCTGCGGGGGAACCCGCTCCCCGAAAAGTGTTTAAAAAAAGCAGGAAAAAACCCAAAACCTCCACCCAATTCCTACCCCCGCCCCCAGCATTGGATCTCTGAGGAGCCAGGGATGGCGCAGGGAAATGGCAAGAAGGTCTCTAACATCGGCTGTTGCTGTGGGTAGTCACCAGCCTTTCAGAATCAGCAATATGGGCTGAGAGGGAGGACAAACTTCTCACCCCCCTTCTGGCTGCAGGAGTTCAGGGCTGTTCCTGACACATTTGCCTGATTTAAAAAAAAACACCACCACCAAGAAGAGTCTCCTCTGCAGACAGCCATCTCTGCTGTTGTTCCTGTCAGCCAATTATTCCCTGTCTCCAACCTGGAAGCTGCAGTTTCAGACCTGGTGGAGAAGAGTGTACACTGTAATTCATATCTTGCTAATAAATCTGAACTAGCACAACTACCTCAATGCAGTGTGAGTTTGTGGGTTCTTCTGCAAGGAGTAAAATGAGCCCAATGTCTGAACAACACCCTGCTTTTCATCCCCTTCAGCCTCCCCACCTTTCTAACATGATTTTTTGGATCCCTTGGCTGCCAGGCATTTGATAGCTGTTGGCTTGTCCAGATAATTACGCTACATCTCCCTTTGTTATGTGTATTTATCTCCCAGAAGGGCCCTAAAGATCATAGAATCATAGAATGGTTAGAGTTGGAAGGGACCTTAAAGATAATTGAGTTCCAACCCCCTGCCCTGGGCAGGGACACCTCCCACCAGAGCAGGTTGCTCCAAGCCCCATCCAGCCTGGCCTTGAACCCCTCCAGGGATGGAGCAGCCACAGCTTCTCTGGGAAACCTCTTCCAGGGTCTCACCACCCTCGCAGGTGGTTACCCCTTGTCCTATCACTCCACTCCCTGACCAAGAGTCCCTCCCCATCTCTCCTGTAGCCCCTTCAGGCACTGAAAGGCTGTTCTAAGGTCTCCCTGGAGCCTTCTCTTCTCCAGGCTGAACAACCCCAACTATCTCAGCCTGTCTTCATAGGAGAGATGCTCCAGGCCTCAGAGCATCTTCGTGGCCTGCTTGCCACCAGCAGTAAAAAAGCTGGTGGGTCATGCATTTAACTAAGGTGAAAGAAGAGACAAACCCGCTTGTGTATCTCAGTTGATTACCACTAATTGCTCTGAGAGCCCTTGGGACTGCAGCATTTGTAGAAGCATAGAAATTCTCATTTTCTGCTGTATGTTTTGGATGTGTCCCTGCAAGCTTTTCTGATGGGCATATCATTTTCAGAAGTCTGGATCAGAAACCAATTTACTCTGATGTTAAATGGAGCATTCACTACTCAGCCAGATTCTCTCCTTCTTGTATATACTGCTTACGTATTTTATTAGAAATACAACATTTTTAGGTGGACTTCTGCTGGTGGAAACGTTCTGTGCATGCCTGATGCTGTGGAGATCACCAGGCAGTGGTCTTTTCATCTTTCACTGTGGGGCCCATGCCCCAACCTTAATCATGGAAACGGAAACTGTCTCATCTGGTGCTTTAGGTCCAAGCCTGAACTGAAATTGCAGCGTAAGGAGATAGATAGGGGTCAACAAAAGGATAAGCGTTTTTCCCTCCTCACGATGAAAGGGCAAAGGAGAACTTCATTCATGTGGAAAAGTTCCTAACACAGCTTTCCTACAGGAAGAGATTCCATATGGATGCCAGCCTCTTGATTTAGGTATAACAGATCCCTCTTTTAACCTTGTGGGGAACAGCATGGGGAGCTGGTGGGCTTTTACAGAAGAGCGGGGATGACCAAGGGTGTCAGAGCCCCCTTGTTATCATTGCCTGGTGCAACCTCACTTACATGGTGCAAGATGGAGACACAGGGCCAAGGTTGTGCAGTTCATTCCTTCCAGCCCTTCCCAGTCAGTTCAGGACTTCATCTTCCCCCCCGGGGATGTACAGCGTGCACCACTAGCATTGCTCTTCCTGTGACTGCTGCATCTTGATCCTCGGAAGTGGGAGAGACAGAAAAAAAAACCAAACAAAACAGCAGCCTCATTTTTTTTTCCCCATTAATAACTGCGATGGTCCACGTTACGTAAAAATCCATTCTGCCAAATGTGCCTCAATGATCAAACAAACAACAATCAAACCCAAACCAACCCAAAAACCACTGAGGGTTTGTAATACATTGCTCACACTGGAGAAACTCATTACTGTTTGTTGATGAGAGAAGCAGGTCTGTAGCTAAAGGATGTCCAGTAGCTGCCACTCGTTTCTCCAGCTGCAGTAGCATAACTGGTAATTTTCCATGTAGCCCAGGAGCAGATTAGTACAATTATTATACAGCAAGCAAGGATTTAACAGAAGGGGAGGCAACAATGTGGTGGTGTCAAAGGGGATGTGTGGGCTAGAGGAAAAGAATAGACTTGATAGGTAAGGTAAGGAGAAACAGATTTGGGACTGACCCTAAGGGACATTTGTATTAATAGTGTACAGAAAAGAAGAAAATGAAACCCCCAGTTAATTTCATTAATCAGAATGTTGTAATAGAATACTTTTAAGGGATAGAAATGTGCAGTGTGGGGTTGGTAGTTTCAATAGAGACAAGGGTATATTGACCACAATATAAGGTCATAATAGCTCTGCCTGCAGTGGAGCTGGTCGGTCAGGCTCAAAAAAGATCCCTTAAGCTTGGAGCAGAGGCAGAGAATGGGAATAGAGAGCCTGTTTCATGAGGAAAGCCTAGACCACTCTGTCTTCTTCAGCAGAATGAAGGCTGAAGTGGTGTATAGTGGCTGTTCTTAAATATGAGAAAGATATAAACGTAGATCTGTATCTATACTAGAGGGGGAGACAGAATGACTAAGGACTGTAACTCCCAGCTGAGCAAGATGGTTATACATTGCCCAGGATGAAACCCAGGCTAAAAACAAAAAGAGGCTTCACTATCAGAGGAGGAGGGTTTTGAAGCAGCCTTTCAGTGAGGCTTTATAGAAAGAGCTTGAGAAACACCTTGAACGAAAGGGCTACGCCTGGTTGTTGTGAGCCAGGCAACCAAGAGGCTCGCAGTTCTGTGCCTCTGAGAAGTAGAGTGGTCTCAGGGGACGTGAAAGAGCTTCTCCTTACTCATTCACACCTTCTAGTAGCCAGGGATTAAGAGAGCATAGGGTTTGTTTTTTTCCTGTCATAAAGTTCCTGCTGAGGGAGGTGTGTTGGCAAGTGAGATGTTTGCAACATTCCCCGAGCTTCTGGGCGAGATGTCCTACAGCAGGCTTTTAAAGTCTAATTGCCATTAACAGTTCTGCACATGTGGTGCTTACGTGGGGGTGGAGAGCAGGCATCTCAACCTGCTTCAAATTCTGCCAGGGGAATGACGAGCTAAATCACTGGGCTGACAGAGAAGAGAAAGTAGAAAAGGATGGATCTAGGCAGCTTTCCATTTTATGGCTTGAAGGGAGATTTCTGTCTGAAGTGAATTCCCCATTCCGACAGTTTTCTGACATGTGTTTTCATTTCCGTAGCTCTCTCCTGCTGTTTAACTGTACAAATGTTTCTGTCATCCAGCACTGAGCTTCCAGCTCTAACAATAGCGAGAAGACAGCTGAAATATGAAAGTAGAGCCCTCCTGGAAAACGTTTAAAATCTGTCAGTCTGACATAAAAGAGGCTACTAATAGTGTCATGTTGAGATTTTTTCCTAACCTGAAGGTGAGGAATTTACGTGCGGTGTGTTCCCTCTTTTTTCCCCTCATATATTCTAGCATTTTGGGTCACAGAATAGGGAAATACTTATCTGTTGTCCAGTTTCTCCATCACTGCTGGACTGGGTGCCCTTCCCCATGAGGCTGAAGGTACCGATATGAATATCCCTCACCAGTTGGGAAGATGCTAAGAAGTCAGATGGTATTGGAGTGTGTATATTTGAGTATTGTGAGGGGTGGCTGCTAATGCCTTAAAAAAAAAAAATCTAAACTTTACTGGGGTAACTGCGTTGACTGATTTAGGTTTCCTCTCAGAATTAAGCAAGTCAGCTTTACAAATTCCTAGAGTGATGTTGACCATTACCAGGTAGTACTGCTGTATCCAGGCTCAGGTGGGACATGCTTTGCAGGCTTTTCCATATCTTTTGTTTGTCCAGAAACTACAGCAGCTTTCAAGCACAGGGGTTTCTGAACACACTGGCCCACCTTCTGTAAAGCCGATAGATTCCAGGGATTAAAGGGGAGGAAATGGTTGCAGAGCTATTGATCATAGTGCACTATTTTAAGAAAAGGACAGCGTGACAAAAGCCAAAATAGAGATGATGGGCTTCAACAAAAGCAGATGTTGATAAACTCAGGGAATTCGTAAGAAGATTTTCTGGGGAAGATAATTTAAAGATAAAGAAGTGCGGGAGAGATAGCAATTACTGAAAGAAGCTGTATTTAAGACACAAGAGAAAATTATTGTGCCGTGAAGGGAAAAGGAATCAGCGTAAGAAGAAGGAATAGCTGCAGGAGAGGCTTTGTAAAGTCTTGAATATTAAAAAAGGATTTATTTACGAATTAGGAAAAAGGACATCTGGCTAAAGCTGAGTAGAAAAAAAGTAGACCAAAAGTCTATGGTTGAGCCTAGGAAGATAAAGTACACAATGACTTACTACTATTGAGAGTGAAAATTAAGGTGAAAAGGTTGTATGAACACTACAAAAACAGAAAAAGGGAAAGTAAAACTTAGGTCCATTCCTTAATAGGCGAGGATTGCGAGTAATAGACCATGATAAGAAATCCAAGATATTCAATGACATCTTTTTTTCAGACATGACATAAATTGTGAGCAAATGCCTAAAGCAATTATGTCGTCTACAAGAGCACAGTAGGGAAAGAAGAGGGTAGAATATATTTAATGTGTTCTGTATATTAAAGTTACAGTGGCCTGGTGGAATTTACCCTGGAGGTGTTGGAGTGGGTCCATAGAAGGGCAACAAGGCTGGTGAGGGGCCTGGAGAACAGGTCTTATGAGGAGAGGCTGAGGGTGTTGAGCCTAGAGAAAAGGAGGCTGAGGGGAGACCTTCTGGCTCTCTCCAACTCCCTGAAAGGAGGGTGTAGCTGGGGGGGGTCAGTCTCTTCTCCCAAGTCCCAGGCCATGGGACAAGAGGAAATGGCCTCAAGTTGTGCCAGGGGAGGTTGAGGTTGGAGATTAGTCTCCTTGGCTGGGCATTCCTGGGCATCTGAGCCAAGGGAACAGGCACCAAAAGCCACACAGGCTTTGGAAGCTTGGCTTCTGTTTGGAAATCTCCAAAGCTGCACATGCTTTCTACCATTGCCCCATGGCAAGTCTGTCCACAGGGGAGAGCGCTGTGCCTGGAGGACCTCACCACCACCTTGTGCCAGAGCTGCATCTCAGTGACAACATGTGCCCTGGCCCAAGCTTGGTTTGACCTGGTGTGGCTTGGTCTCCACAGGCAGTGGTGGGGGTCGTGCGTTGCTGTATTTCTCATCCGTGAACATTGAGCTCAACCCTGAGGTTTTCTGCTTTTGATGATTTAAATCATCATTTTGATGATGGAAACCTGTACAACCAGCTGTGACCCTTATTAGTTGTACTTTGGCTTGTTAAATGTGTGCCGATACAAATACTGCTAAACAACAGCTGCCTGTAAGACAAGAACAACCATCTCTTGGATCATCATCGCTCCTACCTGAGAGGGACAGCATCCAGCATTCCATAAGTCTGTGCCTCCCAGAAAAAGAAAAAAAAGTTACAAACCAGGCCATATGATACTGGATAAAGACAACAAACACTTACTGTGCTATTTCTGAGACAGTTCAGTTTCACGAGGCAGCAGCCTCTGAGTTTAAATAATGTTCCTTCTGCTTGTTAAAAAGGAAGCAGGTTTTGAAGTAAAAAGGCTTTCCTCAACAAGAGCTCTGGTGTTGAAGTCACCCAGGTGGTGCTTATTAGAGAGATTTCAATTCCCAACAAACAATTTAAAGTGCCACCTGATCTGGAATTCCAGCTCCTTCTCTCAACAAATGACCCACACTGTGGGACTCGGGGTTGGTAACCTGGCTTTTAAATCCTTCCATGGATGGGGCCTCAACCCCTGCCCTGGGCAGCCCA
>BJBW01014689.1:13237-28998 GCA_004320125.1 Scolopax mira
AGAGACCGACCCCCCCTCGGCTACAGCCTCCTTTCAGGGAGTTGTAGAGAGCCAGAAGGTCTCCCCTCAGCCTCCTTTTCTCCAGGCTTAACACCTTCAGCCTCTCCTCATAAGACCTGTTCTCTGTGCCCTCTCTGTGAAATATGGAGAACAGCAGCTTCCTGTCTGAAAAAGACTTTTGAGTCTGTAAGTCGGGTTTCTGATCTTCACAGAGGAAGTACACAGACATACAACACATATTACAGTTCCCTTCTTAATACTAATCATTACTCTTTGTTATATTAACACTAACATATAATCTTCTCAAGCCAGCTGGTCACCAAAGAGGTGGGGGGAAAAAAATTACATTTTTGCCAAAAGAGCAAAGATTTATTTAATTACTTTTATTAAAATAAAAATATCATGCATTAATACGCATTAGCCATTTCTGAGAACCAGTAATATGAAGATTAAGACTACGTTGTTTCTGCATAAAGTAAAGTTGAGCTGGGAAAACATGCAGCCTACGTATTGGAAGGGACTGGATGGAAGGATGAAAATGAGAAAGGTGCTGTAGTGGCTTTTTTTTTTGTTGTTGTTGTTGTTTTTTACTGTGTACAAAGTTCATCTCTAAAGACAAAAATGATTTAATTTACTAATCGTGATACCGGAGACTTATCCAGGCTGAATGTGTACTGACAGTCCCAGCTCCTCTCCTTTTACTGTCTTGTCAACCCAGTGTATTTTTCTTCTGTTACGTTGAGGACCCTGTTAATTCCTTCAATCTTTGTCTGCTGCATGTCCTACCCGTTGGACAGTGGAACATCAATACTCTGAGGATGCCGGGGCTTCATTTGGCTGGCTCTGCCGACCAAATTCCTCTTTCTGCATAGTGCAGTACAGCCAAGTCAGTCACCCGTGTGACTCTGGTCTTTCTTTTTCTATTGCACTCACACCTGCGCAATTTGCAAACGGCCAGCAGAATGGCTTCACCTGCCAAACGACACACAGATGACCTTCTGAGGGGTTGCTTTGCCTGTATTTCGACATAAAAGTGAAGTGAGAACCTGCCATACCTGTCGAAAGAGCAGCTTTGATTAGCACCCTGATAAGCAGCACCTGGGCTTTTCATATTGCACTTCCAATGGTCACAAGTGTCAGCTGTGCTATTGCTCACATTATGGAACTCCAGCACCGTGCATGCAGAGAGCCAAAGAGTCTTAGAGAGAGGAACGGGTCCCGTTATTAGCTTCACTAAGCTCTGGATAAATCCCCAAGGTGACAACTTTTTTAAAAAAAAAAATATAAATCTTTAGTCCATCAATAAAGAACTCACAATGTGAGTTCCTCTCTGGCTACAAACCATACAAGCCCTAGCCACTGATTTTTCTTCCCCCCCCATACAACAGTATATTACAATAAAAGTTCTCAAAAATTAAAAACAATTCAAAAGAATAATATACAGCTCATTTTTTATCGCTCAATATACAAACAATCTTTGATCAACAGTATAAACCATTAAACCATATAAAAGTCAAGAGTTTCTTATTGTACAAATAGTGCTTCCATAGTTGAGTAACTTTACAATGCTGTGAGGGTACCGTCTGTATCTATGGATATATTGCTTGACAGTTTATTGAAACCAAGACATTATTATCTTCTACTCGGTTGATTGCATCAGTACAAAGCAGCCTAAAACAGGCAATGGATCCATAGGATCTCTGATTATTGTGAGGGATTTCCAAAAATCACTCAGCATTAGCCTTGTTTTATCCTTTCAGTGTAATCAAGTTAAACATCCCATTAATTTCAAGGGGAAGGATATTAGGAATGGAGGATTAAAAAAGCAACCTAGGTACGTGAGCCAAGCCTCCTATCATTGTAGACAGCTACTTCACTTTCTCCCTTTAATAAAATATGAGGATAACATTGATGGCAGTTGCAAATGCACGCTCTTCAGCTAGCTTGTGAGAGGTAAGGAGAAGGAGCTGGGTAAATTCCAGCCTGGCTGGAAATGATGTACCATCATCAGCTCCATAGGAACGAAACCTCCAACCGGTCCAGTTGTCAGCTGCGGGTTTGATTTCTGGTTTTTACCTTATTAATCAGAAAAATCCATTACTTCAAGGGGAGAGGTACAGAGAGACCGCAAAGCCTGTGCTGTGGAGGATCCAGAGAGCCCCATAGGCGCCACGTAAGAGGACAAGTGTGAAGTTGGTGGAGCACCAGCCCTGAATCTTGGCCAAAGGCATTTTGCCTCCTTACTTCAGGGGTGCAAGAAGTGGCTTGTTTTTTGACAGCTAGGTCTCCAGTTATCCGTTTTTTTATTTTTTTCCTCCTCCAGAAACCCTTCGTTCGGATGGTACTGAGGGTTTGCTGTCGTACAGCCGACTACCGGCAGACTCTCCTCTGCCGTGGGTAAGAAGGAGGGGTTGGTGGCATGCTGTATGTCTGACCAACCCACAGGTGATCTGCTGAAACACACCGTGTCCCACCGAGGCAGGAGGCATGGCAGTCAGCAAAGCCTATCGTGGAAACGCTGCGATTTCAGCTCCCCCACATAATTAAAGTAATACCTAACCAAAAACGTTACCGGTTTACAGACTCGCTGCCTGCCTACACGCTTCCTCACATAGAAAGCAGTTATCTCATCACGTCTCATCTTCCCATCGTTGGATTTTTTCCTAATACTGAGCCAAAACATCACCAGGTTTGTTTCTTTTTTTCTTGGCTTTATCCCTGTTTAGCCATTGTGTTGCATAGAAAATGATTCAAAGTGGAGTGGAGGTTGTAGGTCTCGCCCCAAAGTGATACCTGGTCCTGATATTTGGTTTGGTTTGGTTTTCTTGCTGGCCTCACTCTCCTGGTCAAACCTTCTTGGCTCCATGGAGGTCTGGCCCAGCCCAAATAAAGACTGGAGATCTTTCCCTGCAATAAGGGGCCGTGGAAGTGGTGGTCAATACCCTATTCCTTTAAAGCAAGAAAACAAGACGTTACATCTTTGGTCCTAACGCAGCCCATTTGGCAAGCTCCTTGAAGGTGTCATGTTTTACTTTTGTATAAACTTTTTTCTGTTATTTTTTTTTAAATATTATTTTAAAAAGGTGCCTTAAAAGTTGTATGTCAGAACAAAGAGGGAACGCTTACAAAAAGACAGCTAGAAAATGGGATCCCAATATAAAATTTTGAACCAGTGGTGATAAGACATTACAAAACATCCTTGCTAAGTGTTATACACAGAGTTTGACATTTCATGGATGCACATACGGTTTCCATCAGGAAGGAGGACACAGGTACATTTTCATACTTTGTCCTGATTCAGATGTTTTCTCACAGAGAAACGCAGGAGGAAGAAAAGAAAAAAAAAAAAAAGCCAAGAGTAGCTCATTTGGAGAGGCAGCAGTCCTACTCAGAGACGATGTTGAACTCTGAATCTGAAAAATGAGTGCTTGTCTGGAAATGCAAAGTTTCTCCTTGGCACCCTGGAGCACCCCCTGGCAGACGGAGGACAACCCAGGCACCTTAAACTGTTTGGGGTCCTGTGACCTCCAGGGAAGAGACTGACGCTGTGGTACATTGGTCTTTGAACAAGTCATCTCCGTGGAGGGCTTCATGTCAAGCCAGGAGCAAGGACAGGAGCCTCGTGTCCATCTCCACCTGCACCTGCAAGAACACTCAATGGCCTCGGTGATGTCCCCAGGCGATGTGGCAGCTGGATTGACTGGATGAGCCCTGGCATTACTCTCTGTACACAAGCCCCTTCCTTTCAAATAAACCACAAGGACCGTGCTTTCTAATTCTGAGGCTTCATGTAGCCATCTGAAGGTGATGCTGGTGGGACAGGGCATCACCCTGAGGCATTCCAGATACCACCACAACTCACTGCACTGTTGCCTGCCAGCTGGAAATGAAAATCCAGCCCCTGTTCCCTTGGCTGAATTTACCTCTTGAAGACCCATTGCAACATGAAGGAAATTTCCCAAGCCAACTCCCCTGCAGCAGAAGAAAACAACCCAAGGCCCAAATGAAGCCAAGCGTGCTGACACTGCACACAGCTCACTGGAAAACATCAAAATAAGATGAAGATTCTTGACTTAACTTATATTTTCATACACTTAGCGCTTATTAAAAATATTTTCTCATCAAAATCAATACATTCAAGAAGTGGTGCTCTCTGAAACTTACATTGCTTAATTTTTAGATGAATCTCCCTGTTTCTAGCAATGACTTGCTACCGAATCCCTCCTAAATTGTTATGGGCAAGCATATTAGAATCATAGAATGATAGACTTGTCTAGGTTGGACCTTTCAGATCATTGAGTCCAACCATCAACCTCACTCTGATAAAACCCATCACTAACCCATGTCTCTCAGCACTAGGGCAACCCGGCTTTGAAATCCCTCCAGGGATGGGGCCTCAATTCCTTCCCTGGGCAGCCCATTCCAAGGCTGAAGAACACTTTTCAGTGTAAAATTTTTTCCTCATCTCCAACCTGAACCTCCCCCGGCACAACTTGAGGCCATAACTCCCATATTAACCTCTATTAAATAATTTTCATGCTACATAATGCTGGTGATACATATTGAAGTAGTGATACACTGCTTCTTAGTGGCTTGTTTTAGCTAACAGATTAAAACAAAACAGCAATAGAGTCGGAATGGTTCAGCAGGAGAACGTGCACTATGTGATTTTCTAGTGTTCTGCTTGGAGACATATTTAGCAAATTGGAAATTATCTGTGATTTCTGTCAAGACATCTTTTTTTTTCTTTTTTATTGGTTTTATATCCATTCCTCCTGGGGTGGTGGGTGGAGAAAAACAACCCTGCCTGTGCGTACACATTGCACGCTTGTGAGAGCAGCACAACAAATCTGCTCTCAGGAATGCAAGGAGAAATCTGCCACTAATTGGACGTGGGAACCGAATTTGGGTTAGCGTCTTAAACATGAGCCAGGAATAATGCAAGTCAAGCCTTGTGTTCTCCGTACTGCCGTGCCTGGGACTTGGTCACAGATGACACGGATGTACCAAACGGGACAATCTTTGGATTTTGACCCACTGTACTGCTCTGCCCTAGATGGTGGGAGTGGCTGAGGAGCTGCTGCGCACACAAAAGCTGCTAATGCACTTTTATGCCATATTTACTTACAAAAAGGGTGATTTCACCTGGCTGTTCTTCTCCTTTGTTCCTCAATAAATCTGTAAAAACAATGTTCTGAGGATTTGCTGCTTGATCCTGGACTGCAGATGTTAACACTAAAACTGAAACACATAGTGATATATTCAAAACGCAGCGGCAGCATAAATTGGGCTATTTCTTGCTACTTAATATAGGCTGCATATCCTCTGCATCTCAGCTGCTTATCCTACCTCCAGCACGTTCCCAACATTCAACCAGTTGCAAAGAGACCTTTGCATCAAAATCACCAAATGGGCCTTTGTGTTCTGATGTACTGGTTTGATTAAAATAGCACTGCCAAGCTGCCGGTGGGATGCATCTAAATTACTGACTAAATTCACACATTTAGGCATTTTACTCCTCCAACATTCATAAGAAATGTTATTGATGGAAGAATCTGAAGTTCTGGATTACAGGCCCCTGAAAAGAGTAGCTGCTTTTGCTGCTGAGATTGATTTGTTCTATGAAGCTAAAATCTCAGCCTTGCCTAGTCTGCCTATTGCACACTGATCACAGAATGATCTGGGGTTGGAAGGGACCTCTGGAGATCATCTAGTCCAACCCCCTGCCAAAGCAGGTCCACCCAGAGCAGGTCCCACAGGAACGTGTCCAGGAGGGGTTTGAATGTCTCCAGAGAAGGAGACTCCACCACCTCTCTGGGCAGCCTCTTCCACCCTCACAGGAAAGAAGTTCCTCCTCATGTTGAGATGGAACTTCTCATATTCAAGTTTGTGCCCATTCCCTCTTGTCCTGTCACTGGGCACCACTGGAAAGAGACTGGGCCCATAACAGAAGGTGATGCTGGGTATTTTAAAAAAGCAGTAGGCAGCCCTCTGTTTCAGAAGAGGAAGACAATGTTTTCCATCACTCCAGGTTATTCTTCGTTTCTGTAATTCATTCTCACTGCCCCTCCTGCATTGCCAAGGTATGTAACCCCAAAGGGACAGGCAACCACCCCCAGGACCTGCCATTGGCACTATTCTGCCTCGAAGTGAGTAAAGCAAAACACTGATATACCTCTTTCCTTTGCCAAATGTATAAGGGGAAATGATTTCTGCTCCGAGTCCCTTTAAGAAGGGAAACCAAACTGCTGGGCTAGAGCTACCAGTGTTTCTTGCCCTCGTTGAGTCTAACTTAGCGTGGTTCTTCCAGTCTGTCTCGGGAGTGCTCCAATTTGCCACCATTTGCATTTCCTTGACATGTACTTCAAGCCTGCTAAACATTATTTGACACTTCATTTTTCAGTTACAGCAACATCTTTAACAGTTTTGTCGAAGAAGAAAGGCATTTTGACAACTTGGCAGCTGCATAAGGGATCAGGGGGAAAAAAAAAAAAAAAAAAAAACCAAACAAAAAAGTCTTGCATTTTGACCATCAGCAAACAAACCAGCAAGCACTTTATAACCAGGTACAGATGACTCTCAGGCAAATTCCTCCTGTCAGTTTTTAACAGTAGTGGTCAGTAGGTGATGCCTCGTGCTGTTCTGCTCCTTCTGCTAGTTTTCTCCCCGATCTGCTCCACCCTGCCCTGGGCAGAACCTCCCGTACGTCCCCCAGATGTGCTTCTCCTCCTCTCCGTGCCAAGAAGAGGAGCCAATCTGTAAAAATCTGGTGGTTTGGAATGACTTGTTTCTGTTCCAGGAGTTCGGGAAAACTATTTAGTAACATTATTTTTCTTTTCCTGCTGGTGATCTGAGCACCACAGAGCAGGCCAGCAGTGCAAGTATCCGATCTTGTAAAAGATCCAAAAATTCTGTTAGAAACATTTATAAAAATACAGACTGTAGAAAGGAATTTGACTGTACAATGTGTACAGTTCTCAAGTTCATCCCAGAGTGGCTTCTTACCATGCTACCATTTGAAAATGAAAGGAATGCATCCGTGTTTCATGGGTCCAGGAAGATCCCGCTCCATCCCAACACGTGTCTGAACGCAGGCTGTGGGCCTCCGTTATTACGTGGAAATGGGCAAGAAAAGACCCAAAATACCATCAGATGGGCTTTGTGTTTTCAGCCCCCGTGCTGAAGAGGAAAAGTGTGCTTATTGACACATTGTGGTCGCCCTGCTCTCGAAGCAAGAGTCTGTTCTTGCAGCAGCCAGGTGGTTCACCGAGGGCCTGGCTTGCTTTGCTGCAAGAAGAAATTCTCCATGGTCATGCTGAGGCTTCAATGTATTCACTTTTTGGTGCTGCTACCCTCAAGTACTCTGGGTTTTCTGCTGCGGGAACTTTCAAGAGACCATTAGGTTTGGTTTCCTTCGGTAAGAAGTCCTGCTGGTAGTCAGGATTGTCCAGATTTATTTGGTGGTTGCCTGCCTGGATCCAGTAAGGAGAGCTCTCAAAGACTGTCTTGGAGAGCGGAGACTGGTTGGTGTTGAGATACTCGGGGTTGTCCACAGCTGTGCTGTGTGAATTCTGGTAGCTGGAGTCCGTGGGGACCTTTGAGTTTGCTGTGAGAGAGAAGTTGTTGTAGATTGGATTCTGGACTGCTGAGGCAGATGCTTTCTTGGGCGCCAACTGGTTTACGTACTCTGGAATAAAACAGAAAAAAAAATGAGAAGGAAGGAAAATTAAGGCATAAAACTAATCACAGACTCACAGAATCACAATGGGTTGAAGGGACCTCTGGAGATCATCTAGTCCAAGCCCCCTGCCAAAACAGGTCCACCCACAGCAGGTTGCACAGGAGTGTGTCCAGGTGGGTTTGGAATGTCTCCAGAAAAGGAGACTCCACCATCTCTCTGGGCAGCCTCTTCCAGGACTCTGACACCATCACAGGAAAGAAGTTGAACATGAGAAGTTCCTCCTCATGTTGAGATGGAACTTCTTGTGTTCAAGTTTGTGCCCATTTTCTCTTGTCCTGTCCCTGGGCACCACTGAAAAAAGACTGGCCCCATCCTCCTGACATCCACCCTTGAAGTATTTATAGGCATCGATCAGATCCCCCCTCAGTCTTTTCTTCTCCAGACTAAAAAGGCCCAAGTCCCTCAGCCTTTCTTCCTAAGAGAGATGCTCATCATCTTTGCAGCCTTCTGTTGTACCCTCTCCAACAGTTCCGTCTCCTTCTGTAACTGGGGAGCCCAGAACTGGACCCAGTGCTCCAGATGAGGCCAGGGCAGAGCAGAGGGGCAGGATGACCTCCCTCCACCTGCTGGTCACACTCTTCCTGATGCACCCCAGGATGCCATTGGCGTTCTTGGCCACAAGGGCACATTGCTGGCTCATGGTCGTCCTGTTGTCCACCAGGACTTCCAGGTCTTTCTCCTTAGAACTGCTCCCCATCAGGTCAGCCCCCAACCTGTCCTGGTGCAGGGGGTTATTCTTCCCCAGGTGCAGCACCCTGAACTTGCCTTCATTGAATTTCATAAGGTTTCTCTTGGCCTGTCTCTCCAGCCTGTCCAGGTCTGTGTCAGCCACCCCTCCTAGTTTTGTGTCACCAGCAAACTTGCTGAGGGTACATTCCATCCCTTCATCCAGGTCACTGATGAATATATTACTGAAGAGGACTGGACCCAGTTCTCCAATCTAGTTGGATCCAGACCTCCAGCTAGATTCTGTGCCCCTAATAACAACCCTCTGCTGCCGCCATTTGCATCACTCAAGGTATAGTTTCAAACCCAGCTGCCACTTGCTCTTCAGGCACAGCATCTCACTGACCTTTGCGGAGGGGAAGAGAGCCAAAGGCAGGGAATGCCGTGCTGTGGCACCAGACGCACTGCCCTGAAGCTCACCTTCAGGAGCTCAGTTTGCCAAGCAGCAGAAAGATAGCTTGGACCATGAGACAGGGAGATAGCTACTGCTGATTTTAGTGATGGGTGGGTGGCTGTTCAGCTGTACGTCCACGGGGAGCTGCCAGAAAGCTGCTTGTATTGCTGAAATGGCCCAAGGGGTGAAACACATTTATTTTTTTTTGTTTCCAGAGGCTATTTTCCCAAGTGCAAGGGTGGTAGCTAGCTTTAAACATACAGCCACACACACAAACTCCCCAGCCAGATGGCACATGTGGCAAACATGAGGAACCTGGCTTGTGAAGGAACCCAAATGAGAGGCAGAGAGAAGCAGCCAGAAAAAAGCCTCAAGGAAAGGGATATATGTACGCATTTCCACTGATTTCAGAGCACAAACTGTAGGAAGCATCTGGATTTGCTTCCTTTCTACAGAAAAGGGAAGAATAGCGATTATGTTCACAGTCAAACGACTTGTGAATGGATGGCCATGGATGGAAACGTGGGAGAGGTACTCACCTGGGGCTGGCAGGAAGCCCTCATCTATGCTGTCCTCCAAGAAGGCACCCGTTGGGTCTGAGCTGTACCTCTGGACAAAGCTGTCTTCCCTCACCGGGTGCCCCTGCTAAGGTTGGAAGTAGAGAAAATCAATATTAAAGGGACTGTTTTGTAGATGTTGACCCACATAGGAGAAGTTGCTCCTTTTTTAAAGGTCATTCCACTTACCCCGTTCCTGTCAATGCAGGTTGTAGCAGAGTTGTTGCTGGTAGCACTCTTAAAAAGAAAGAAAATACAGACATTATGAAGAGCAGATCACTCTTAAAATTGCTTGTCGTGTTTCCAGAGAGGAAAAGGTTCCTACCAATGAACTCAAGAGAGGAGTGCGGGATGTTGAAGGGCTGTTGAAAAAGCCCTGGTGCGGCACGAGATACTCATCCGCGTCCACTATGTCTTCCATGTCCTCCTCCTCCATCAGGGTGCGATAAAACTTGGAGTCCGTAGGGCTGGGCAGGTGCATCCTGTCATCTCCCTGCAAGACAAGGTGGTGTGAGAGTGCACTCACAAACTCCCTTCAAGCCCTCATTATCCCCTTCTCTGAGAGACAAAGTAAATATAGTGAGAGGTCCAAGATGTAAAATCGTGATCTGCGTCTTCAACCAAATTTACCAGGAGTTTAGACAATCTCTGTCTATGTTGCTGTAAAATATCTGGATTTTGAAGAGGACTAAGCTCTGTTCTCCTCTCAGGACTGCAGTGTGGATTGTTACTGGACCCAGTACTAAGAAAACTGGTCTTGAAATTGTTTGGGGCTCTAGCTGAATGTGTTATGACCTGGAAAGCAATGATAAATCTGGCCTCAAAAAGTTTTCACATGCATTACTAATCATTTTGGGCCTCATATTAAATGCCCATCAGACATCTTCCTAGCGTCAGGTTTAGTACCTGGATAACGAGATAGCGTGGAGGGTCACGGGCCATTTTGGAGAACTCTGCTATCAGTTCGCGGAACTTGGGACGGCTGTCTGCATCAATCATCCAGCCTGGAGGGACAACAGGAAAAACAACGCACAAATGAAGTTGGTTTTGGTGATCAAGCACAGAGCTTCATATAAAATGTACCAGCAAAAAGAGAAGTGCCACATGTGGAACAAAGAAAGGAGTTGCCCATAAGGGTCCACCAAAAAACGTTCATTCACCAGCCACTGGTGTGAATTTCAGCTATTAAAGTGCACATGTTGGCAGTTTGGAGAAGAATGAAGGGGGAATCACAGAATCAGAGAACTATATGGGGTTGGAAGGGACCTCTGGAGAATCTAGTCCAACTCCCCTTCCAAAGCATGACAACCCTTTGAGTCCTGTCACACAGCCAGGGTTCAATCCACCTCACTGCCCCCTCATCTAGCCCACACTTCCTTAATTTTCTAATGAAGATATTGTAGGAGATGGTGTCAAAAGCCTTGCTGAAGTCAAGGTAGATGACATCTGCTGCTCCCCTCATACAGCCATCTAATTATAACATCATCGAAGGCTATCAGATTGGTCGAGCATGATTTACTCCAATAACTTCTTTATCTTCAATTTTTTGGAGATGACATCCAGAATGAGTCATTCCATTATTTTCCCAGGGACAGAGGTGAGACTAATTGGCCTGTAGTTCCCTGGGTCCTCCTTCTTGCTTGTTTTTGTAGACTGGTGTGATATTTGCCTTCCTCCAGTCCTCTGGCACTTCTCCTGTTCTCCAAGACCTCTTGTAAATGATGGAGAGTGGCTCAGCGATCACATCTGCCAGGTCTCTCAGCACTTGTGGGTGCATCCCATCAGGGCCCATAGATGTCTAATAGAAGCAGCATCTACTATTTCTGAATTTATTTCTGAGTTCCATAGGTTTAAATACTGCTTCTTAAATAAGTTAAAAAAGATTAAAAAAATTATTGTGCAATAAACTTGTGCATTTCAGCTTGTACCCTCTGCTTATAAAAGAGATGACTGAGAATTCTGAATTACTCTAGACAAAATGGCATGGCTTTTACAGGGTTTTACTGGCTTTTACAGGGTCTGCACCGAACCCGCAATCGTGGGGTGATTGGAGCAGTAAAAAATGTGCAGCTGAGTCCTCTGGCAGAAGGAAGGCTCAAACCCCAGATCCTCACACTCTGGCATTCAAATTCAGTGTAATGGTACGAAAGGGGATGGGGCCACCCCACTGGTGGTGTTTTAAAAGCAACAGGTACCTGCTGAGGTGCCTGGAAAAATGCCTCCTTTCCACGTTGACTGGCCCTGAGGAAAGTCAACGGGCTGAGGTGTCAGTAGGGTTCATCATCTCTGAGGATGACTTTTTAGGACACAGCTTTTGGGTCTAGGCACCTCTCCAGTCTAGGTGCACACATCTGCATCCAGTTCCTGCTTGCCCTGCTGAACACAGGATGGGGCTCACCCTGCTCCTGATGGGGCAACATGTCCAATGGAGCTCCAGGATTCCCCCCAAAGTGCTGCACTACGGGATCTTCACCCCGTTTCAGGAACAGGTACATTTTGCTCCAGTGAGAAGGTCTTAAATGCCACCTAGTGGGCTACTAATCAGCATCTTCACAGCAGCGAGCAGGGATGTGGCAGTCACAGCCCAGAGATGGGCGGGAAGACTGGTAATAACCACAGAACCATAGAATGGTTAGAGTTCTTTAGGGAAGGGACCTTAAAGATCATTGAGTTCCAACCCCCCTGCCCTGGGCAGAGACACCTCCCACCACACCAGGTTGCTCTGACATTTTAGTGGCTGATACAGATGGAAAAGGCGTTTGGGGTTCAGAAGCCCTTTCGACATGGCCTAAAAACGGCTGAGAAGCACTTCAGAGACCCTCAGCTCTTGTGCTGCTTCATTGCCACAGCTGTGTGCTGAAAAGGAACCACCCAAAAATGAGAAAGAAAGCGGATGAAGAACTCCGAATCCAGATGTGCACCTGCCCTTCCGGTGGTGCCCTGTGCTCCCTGCCCTCCTCTAGTGAAAAGAACACATAATACATGTGTGTGATTGAAGGGGGGGGACACATATTACTGAGCTAAGGGGGAGCCCAGAGATGCCAGCATTAATAATCTTATTTTCTAGGCGCACAAAACCAGAGTAAATCAGGTAAAGTGGGTGGTGTTATGCTAATTTATACTGCCTGATAACATCAGGGTAAGACAATTGACAGTATCACTGGTGCAGATGGTGAAAAGAAGACTAGTTTTCTGAATTTTACTAATGGAACCACATCCCATGCTCCTAGCAAAAGCTCAAGGTGGGGGAAGACCTTACTCGACCTTCTGGTGAGCACCCACAACCCCAAAAGGTGGACTCACATTTGACCATGATCATGTAGACGTCGATGGTGCAGATGGGGGGCTGGGGCAAGCGCTCGCCCTTCTCCAGGACAGAGGAGATTTCACTGGCAGGTATCCCGTCGTACGGCTTGGACCCAAATGTCATCAGCTCCCAAACTGTCACACCTGCCGGGTGGGAAGAGAAGACAGTGAGAAAGGCTTTGTTGGGGGGCAGAGAGGTGGTGAATGGAGAGAGCTTTCCTGGAGGCACTGCACTGCCACCTGGGAAAAGCATTTTCTGCCATGCTTTTAAAAAGGAGCAAATTGGTAAAACAAGTTGAAATCGTCCTGCTTTCCTTTTTTGGTTTGGGTGGTCTTTTTTTTTTTTTTTGTTAGACTCTTTTTTAAGTTTTTTTAAACCTCAGCTACTCTCTCAGGGTTGAACATCCCACAAAACCTTCCCAGCCCCAGAGGAAGGAAAAAACGCAGGCCTGCTGCCTCCTGACTCCCCAACCCGGCAAGCGGTTTTAAAAATGGAAGTTGTCTTTTTTGTTTGAAAACAATCTCTCTGGAGACGAGCGGGAGCAGCTTTTGAAAGACGTGTAAACCAGCTGCCCCGGTGCCGCTCGCCGACATACCACGTACTCCTGCCCTGTGGCTTGTTTTGATTGCCTGGTAGCTTAGGATACAAAACAAGATTTTGGATGCCGAGCTACATAAATGGATTACGAGGACCGGAGGCCGTCCTTTTTCTAAAAGGGCACAGGAGCTGACCCTCTGCATTAAAATATTTTCCAGGAATATCAGAGCTCACGGAGTTTTTTTGGAATAAGTCGCTTTGGAAAGTTCCTGCTCCTCTTTCGTGGAAGCTGGCTCATGAACTGTACCAAATAGAAAATAACTTGTCTCAGGAGGTTATCCCTTTGCTTTCCTTATAGTGCTGTCCTCTCAACACCAGGACAACGCAAACATTTCAGAGTTACACTGATTGACACTGACCGACAGCGTGGCCAAAGCTTGGGGTTTTTTTTTTTCACCCCTTTATGGTCAGCCCAGATTCATTTCACGTGGAGTTGCTGAAGAAAAGCATCCCCAGAACTCCAGCAAACGGAGCAGTCTCCTACCTGCAGCCCCCACCAGGGGAGGGCACGTCATGTTCTGCCCAACACCTTACACCTCACTAAGTGTGTGATTTCACAGGGGTTTGACGTTGTTGAAGAGGTGATTTGGGGCCCCTTGTTGACATTTAATCTCTCAGCCTTCTCACCACAGGAAGAAAAAATGTCTGTGTGGAGTCACTTGCAAATCCTGCAACTTTCCAGCCTGTTTACAATAATTATAACTGGTTTTAGACTCACCGTAACTCCAGACATCACTTTGATGAGTGTAAATCCGGTGTAAAATCGATTCCAAGGCCATCCATTTAATAGGAACCTAGGAAAATCCACAAATAAGCTGTAAGAGGCTGACCCAAAATTTACCAGCGATATTGACCACCAGGTGGTGTTTAAACCAACCGTTTGGTTGCAGAAGGGAGAAAAAACAATCCACAAACAACACAATTATCTAAGAGGTAAAGCAGGTAACTTTCAAGCCTATTATTATTATTATTATTATTTTAATTGATTATGTTCAACCTGGGAACTGGTGAAATCCTAAGCATATTCGAAATATCCCTTACAAATAGAGTATTTTTAACAGTTGAACTGCTATTTTTTTTTAGCCTGTCATAACACAAATCCAGCCTCAGTCTGTCTCATGAAGACCGATCTGCCCTCATGTGGTTCCCATTTATGGTGTCTCCAATATTTGCCAGCAGCTTCTCTTTAGTTTCTCAGCAGGACACACTCCCTCCATCAGCACGTAGTACAACACGAAGGCGTGTTGAACCGAGCCCGACAGGTCTTTCTTCTGCTATAAATATACAGCATTCCCTTTCTCTTCATCAAGGGCACAGCGCTGTTGGCGTTGCTGGCTACGCTGATGGGTTGGGGTTTTTTTTTAATTTTTTTTTTTTAATAAGAATCTTGCTTTTTCCCAGACATTCCGGGTGGGAATTTCAAAAGCCTTTGCTGCTCTGCCTCCTCCGCTCCCGCTGCAGAGTCCCACTGGCCTGACGCTGCTTCGGCTGATTTCAGAGGACTCCCACAGGCTTCAAAGGCAGCACGCCGAGATGGCCACCGAGAGCTTTGAGAAAACCCACTCTCTCTTTATTTTTTATTTTTTTTTTATCCTTTTCCTTCCTGTTTTAAAGGCTCCTGCACAAGCACAGGCACCAAAGGACGTGCAGTGGTTCATTCTCCGATGCGTTTTTACCTTGCCTCCCTCGGCGTGATACTCCTTCTCGTCGGCACCGAGCAGCTTTGCCAGCCCAAAATCTGTGATTTTCACGTGTTGAGGAGTCTTCACGAGGACATTCCTGGCAGCCAGGTCACGGTGTACCAGGCGACGCTCCTCCAAATAGTTCATTCCCTGCAATATGATAAGACCACAGGTGGGTACCACACGCTTTAGGCTTGGAGATGCTCTGTGGTAACCACCATAAACACGTCGTAACTTATCCCCCCTTCATGTGATGCTTAATGCTGGGTAAGGATATGGCCTTACACACCTACAAGGTTCCTCCAGGAACCTTTTTGTGGGTCCATGAGACAGTGGAGTCATGGAGAAAAAAAAAAGGACAGCAGCAGGTATAGCAGGGGATGCGGTTCCTTTGGGATGTAGTTCAAGAAATATAAAGTTGGAAGTCCCAAAGTACTTCTGGAGCACCGTGTCCAGCTTTGGAGTCCTCAACACAGGAAGGAATGGACCTGTTGGAATGGGTTCAGTGGGGGGCCAGGAAAATGCTCAGAGGGATGGAGCACCTCTCCTATGAAGACAGGCTGAGAGAAGGCTGGAGAAGAGAAGGCTCTGGAGAGACCTTATAGCAGCTTTCCAGTACCTGAAGGGGCTACAGGAGAGATGGGGAGGGACTCTTGATCAGGGAGTAGAGCAATAGGATGAGGGGTAATGGTTTTAAGTGAAAGAGGGGAGATTTAGATTAGACACCAGGAAGAAATTCTTTGCTGTGAGGGTGGTG
>BJBW01014690.1:0-10127 GCA_004320125.1 Scolopax mira
GAGGACATTAACCTCTTCAGGATTTTCATGGGGGCACCAACATCCCCCAGCTCCTCTTGGGGTCACCTCAGGAACATTGTGAGGACACTGGTGTCCCCAGCACATTCATGGGGACCCTCGCCAGAGCCTGATGTCCCCAAGAACCTCCTGGGATCCCCGCCGTTCCCAGCCCCAAGGGACCCTCATAAGGGACACCACCATCCCCAGGACCCTGGTGGGGACCCGTCCCTCCCCATCCCAGACCCCCCTCACCCAAGTAGGCATCGTTCATGTCCCCAGAGGCTCGGGACACGTTGACGAAGGTGGCCTCCTTGCTCTCACCATAGACAAAGACCCCTCCGGACCAGTCGTAGGCGCCCACTGCTCCCAGTACGGGCCCCTCCTGCCCCAGTAAAAATGGGGAGGGGACAGTGGTGGGGGGACAGTCCTCAGACCTGCCCCAGGGACCCCCATGGGCCTGGGGACGGTCTCGGGTGGCTGGGGGACACTTACAGGGGTGAGCAGGGCGCTGAAGCCTTCCTGGGCCATCTCCAGCTGGAAGGAGCTGCTGTGGGCAGACTGGGTGCCTGGGGGGAGGCGGGGGTGAGTGGGGGTCACCAGCCCCCCCCTCAGCCACCCTCCGTCCCCCCAGTACCCTCGATGGCGAAGATCTTCTCCTGCAGCTGCTTCTGGATGCCCTGCAGGGCGTCAAAGTTGTCCACCTGGAAGACATGCTCTTTGCTGGGCTTGGAGGCGATGGTGTGGAGCTCTTCTCTGGCAGCGGAGTTCCTGAAGGCCCTGCCCACCTGTGGTTGGACATTTGGATGGAGGGATAGGGAGCTTTGGAGAAAGAGGGAAGGACAGGTCTTTGGAGAGGGAGGGATGGGCAGATGGGACTAGACTGGATGGAGATGGTTGGGGATTGATGGGTGGGTGGGTGGGTGGATGGATGGATGGAGATACTGGAAATGAATGGATAAAGAGAAGGTCGGAGATGAGCAGAGGTGGTTCCAGATTATCAGATGGTTCTAGGTGTTTGAAGGTGGGCAGAAGGATGGATGGATGGATGGCTGTGTTGAAAAAGGGATGGGTGATGCTGAGGATGGACAGATGGGTGGATGGAGATCTTCGGATGTCACTCACTCACCCCAATGGCGTAGCGGATGATGCCTGCACGCGCTGCTTCAGGGATGACCTGTTCATACTCCAGTTTGTCTCCATACTTCTGCCCATCTGTCACCACGATCAGGATCCTGTTGGCACCTTCCCGGGCTCCCTCCTCTGGGGTGAACAGTTCCCTCCTGCCCCAGGGGGACGGAGGTAGTGGGTCATCTTGGGATGGTGGGGTGGCCCCAAGAGGACAGGAAGGAGGGTCTGGGAGCAGGACCTACACCACTTTCTGGATGGCAGTGGCCGTGCAGGTGGTCCCTCTGCTCTGCTCTATGTTGTTGACCTCCATCTTCCGCTTCTCTGGGGACAATGTGGCGAAGTCGGTGAAGTTGAAATGGAGGGTGGAGTCAGTGGAGAACTGCATGAGGGCAAACTGGAAGGGGTTGGGGGAGGACACGTGATGAAGCAGGATCAGGCCACCCATGGGTACCCGGGACCCAGCCCTGGAGGGGGTGGCACCTACATGGGTGTCTGTGCTCTCAAACCGGCTCATGACTTGGGTAATGAAAGTCTTCATCCTCTTAAAATCCTCTTGCCCAATGCTGCCTGAACCATCCATGAGGAAGACGATGTCAAAGGCCTTCACGGAGCAACCTGGTGGTGGTGGGGTGGGGGTGGTGGAGAAATGGGGAGGGGTGGAGAAGGGAAAGGTGTACAGCTTGACCCTCTGAGGCCCATCTACCCCGGCATCAGCTCTTCACCAACCCTTGGGACCCTCCTACCCTTCCATCTGGTCTTCTCCACCCCACGTGAGACCCATTGAGCCCCTCACCCCATCGTGTCCCCCCCCAGTACCTGGCAGGGTGGCGGGCAGGGGGTTCCCGGTGGGGAGGAGGAAGCAGAGCCCCCGCAGCTCCTTGTTTGCCTCACAGACCCTCTGTGCCATGGGGCCACACGCCTGTGGTCCAGGACAGGACAACGTCATGTTCCCTCAATCCCCCACCCCCCTTCTCCCCCCCCATAGACCCCAGTATTCTCCAGTAGGTCCCAGAAGACCCCAATAGACTCCCAACAGGCCTCAGTAGACCCCAACAGGACCCTGGCAGACCCCAATAGTGCCCCAAACCCCCAACAGAGACTAATAGTCCCCAAGAGATCCCAGTAGATCCCAGTAAATGTCCCCCAAAAGACCCCCAATACACCCTAGGAAACCCCAACAGAACTCCAGTAGATCCCAAAAGACCCCAGCAGACCCCAAAAGACCCCAAATAGAACTCTCATAGACCCCAAGAGACCCCAGTGCACTCCAAACTGTCCCAATAGACTCTGGTAGACCCCCAAAAGACCCCAGTACCTCCCAGTAGATCCCAAGAGACCCCGGTATCCCTCAAGAGCCACCAAGGGATCCCAGGAGACACCATCAGACCCCAAGAGAGCCCGGGAGACTCCATGGGGGCCCCCTCACTGGGGGTGATGGCCCCAACCTTCCTCTCCCCTTCCCCCCCCACCTTGCCACCCCATCGACCACCTCAAGGGACCCACCAGGACTTGGGAGCCGTGGGCCACCAGGGACAAGCCCAGAGACATGGACGTCAACCCTGGGGGGGCTTTGGGAGGGGTGAGAGAGGAGGTGTGATGGGTGACCCGGGCTTCTGGGTCACCCTTTCTCCACCCCACTCCCCCTCCAGGCGTCCGGTGGGGGGTGACCCCCCCCCCAGGACCCTACCGGTGACAGGGATGTCCTCGCAGCTCCTGTTCTCCAACCAGCACTGATAGACCCGGCCTGTCTCCCCCAGCTCCAGGGGGGCCCCCACCATCAGCATCCTAAAGTGGGGGGATACAGGGGTGGGAGGGGGTCAGGGGCTGTCCCATGGTGGGGAAGGGGGGTCAGGGGCCCCCCAAGGGCAAGGGGGTGGGGGGACACCTACTTGCCGTCGACCTGGGCCACGCTGTGCCCGAAAGACCCCCCCGCACCCCAAAAAACTGTCGCTGACTCCTCATCCAGCCCCGAGCCGAGGGTGGGGGGCAGCCCTGGGGGAAGGGGCGGGGGTGTGGAGGAGGAGGGGACTCAGGTGTTCAGAGACCCCCATTTCCTACCCCCTGCTCCCCCCCCTCCTTAAATCCCAGGGGACCCAGGCATCCAGAGACCCCCATTTCCCCTTCACCAACCCCCCCACCCCCCCAGGGGACCCAGGCATCCAGGGACCCCCATTTCCCCTCCACCAACCCCCCCACCCCCCCAGGGGACCCAGGCATCCAGGGACCCCCATTTCCCCCCCCTCCCATCCTTAAACCCCAGGGGACCCAGGTGCCTGGGGACCCCCATCCTCCCCAGAGGACCCAAGTATCCGGAGACTCCCTTCCCCCCAGGAGACCCAAGTTCGGGGACACCTCCCTCCCCCCTCCTGCTCTCCCCCTTCCCCCCTCCCAGGGGACCCAGCCCCCCCATCCCTCCCACCTGCGCAGAGCACAGCCAGCAGCACCCATGGGTGCATGGCGGCTGAGAAGGAGAAGTGAGAAGGTGGCTGGAGGGGGGTGTGTGTGTGGGTGGCGCTGTGGAGAGACTGGGGGGATGGGGGGACGTGGTTTTCTTTTTTTGGGGGGGGGGGGAGGGGGACTGAGAAGAGGGGGAAGGGAGCCCAGTGGGTGCTGCACCCCAAAACATGAGATTAACCCCAACTGGCTGCAGCCTGAAACGATGGGGGGGGGACACACACACTCCCCTCTCAAGTGCATCCCAAATGGGAGGTGACACACACCCCCCCCCCCAGCAGAGACCCCCATAGCCCCCCCCTTCACACCCCCTGCCCCCCCGTTGGGTGGCAGGAAGTCTACTTTTAGACTTGGGGGGTGGCCATTGCCGAAACCACACGTGTGGGGTGCAGACGCCTGGGCCCCCATCGGACGCCTGGATCCGGGGAGCGGGGGGGATGACACAACTTCACAACTTGGGGGGGGGGGTGTGTGTGGGTGGGATCACATGGGTCGGTTCCGGGGTGTCCCATGTAACCAACATCCCCCCCCGCCCCAAACTAGCGGGGAAGGAAATGAGCAGAAAATGAGAAAATGGGTCAAAATGACCTCAAAGGGGGGGGGGGGGTTTGCACTGAAACAGATCAAAACTGGAAAAAAAAAAGGGGAGCAGGTGAGAAGGTGAAGGGGGGGGGGAAATTGGCAGAAATTGGGCAAAAAAAAAGGAAGGGAAATGGATCCAACCCCCACATTTCATGTGTAGCCCCAAAGTGGGTGAAATTGGCCCCAAAGTGGGTGAAATTGGCCCCAAAGTGGGCAATCACTAGAGCCAAAACTTGGCGAAATAACCTCCAGTGGGGCGGGGGGAAAGAGCCCCCTAGTTGGTGAAACTGCCCCCCAAACTAGGAGAAACGCTGGGAGAACCGACACCAAAGGGGAAAAATGGCCCCAAAACCAGTGAAATTGGGCCCAAAGTGGGGTTGAGGGGGGGGGGGGGGGAAACTGAGCTGCAAAGGGATGAAATGGATCCAAACCGGGGGCCGGGGGGTCACCCCACACCTTGAGGTTGTGCTGCGGGTGTTTATTGTCCGTGTTCAGCCGCGTGCGCCCGGTGCTGCGCCCCCTCCCAACCTGCCCCATAGATCCTCTCCCTCCTGCCCCACGGATCCTCCCCGAGAGCTCCCCAAACTGCCTCATGAGACCCACAGCTTCCCCCTGACTTGCTCCAGGGACCTCCCAACCTGCCCCATAGATCCTTCCAGACCCATAGCCTGCCCCACAATTGCCTGACTGGTCCCTAGACACCTCCCCCCCTCCCAACCTTCCCCCAGAGACCCCTCAGACCCATAAACAGTTCCATAGACCCTTCAACTGCCCCCCAACCTTCTCCAGGGACCGCTCCAGACCAATAACCTACCCCTGAAACCCCCAACTTGCCCCATAGATCCCCCAACCACCCCTTATCTCCCCCCCCCCCCGCCTCCCAAATATAAAGACTTTGGCATGTGCAAGCAAAGAGCAAAGTGCGACCCACGGAGGCCCCCAGTGCCCCCCCGGGACCACCAGTGTCCCCCAGCCCTTCCAACCCTGCACCAGGCACAGAGACCACCCCATGCTATGGAGCAAGTCCATGGACAGATTCGTGGGTCACAGCGCACTGTGGAGCCCCCATGGAACCCCTATGGGGTATTTATGAGGCCACCCCACACCATGGGGTGAGGAACCCCCAGGTGAGGTTCTCAAGTACCGTGAGGGCACCTCCATGACCACCATCCATGGGGTGGTCATGGGGGTGCACATTTGACCTCCATGGGGCACCCTACGCTATGGGGCACCTCAAGAGGCCCATGCATGAGGTCTCCAAGTGCCTCAAGGCACCTCCATGACCACCCAATGGTGTCCCTCATTCAACGGTTCACCCATGGAATGTAATGGTGGTCCCAGAGTGTCCATTGGACCTCTATGGGGCACCCCACACCATGAGGCATCTCAAGGGTGCCCGATCCCCACGCACGAGGGTCCCTAAGCACCATGTGAACAACCCTGAAGACCACCTTAATGGTGCGCCCCATCCAAGAGTTCACCCATGGAATGTTCTTGTGATGGTTGTGGGGTCTCCACCGCACCTCTGTGGGGCACCCCACACCAGGAGGCACCTCAAGGGTGCTGGTTCCCCATGCACGAGGCCCCCCACCCCTCCCCCCCCAAGCACCATGGAGCACCTTGAAGACCACTTCAACGGCACACCCCACCCAACATAACGTTCTTGTGGTGGTTGTAGGGTGTCCGGTCACCCCACACTGGAAAGGCACCATCAGTGGGGCTGAGAGGTGGGGACGGGGGGGTGGTGGTGGGGTGAGGGCCGTGGTGGCCTCACCCGAAGAGGCGTAGGAAGCAGGGCTGGCAGTAGGGCTTGCCCTCCTGCTCCTGGAAGGTGCCCTTGGAGAGGGGCCGGAGGCAGAAGGCGCAGACGAAGTGCTCGGGGTGGAAGCGCTGGGCCATGGCGGTGACGCAGCGGCCGGCGATGGGCTCCCCACAGCCCCGGCACAGTGAGCCCCGCCGGGCGTGGAAATGCCGCTCGCAGTAGGGGTGACCCCCGTCCTCGAAGAAGCTGCCCCCCACGAAGGGTGCGAAGCACTCCTGGGGGACAGGGACATGGGAGGCGAAGGGAGGTGAGATACGGGTATGTGGGGGACCAAGGGAGGCGGGGATGTGGGATGAGAAGTGCTCCTGAAGGTGGGACGCTGGGATGTGGGGACATCAGGGACCAGGGGAGGTGGGACATGGGGGTCTCACCCGGCAGACGAAGCACTCGGGGTGCCAGAGCCCCTCCAGGGCAGCGATGTAGCCCTCCAGGATGGGCCTCCCGCAGCCCCGGCACCGGCTGGAGAAGAGCTCAGCAAAGTCCTGGCGGCAGTACTGCTGGCCGTCCTTCTCCAGGAAGCCTGTGGGACAGCACAAGGAAGGGTGGGGGGACACGGACACGGGGATGGTGAGATGTGGGGGTGAGGCTGAGATGGAGAAGGAGAGAAGGTGGGGATGGTGGTGGGACCACGAGAGGAGGGTGAGATGCAGGGACGTAGGGATGGTGGTGGGACCACGAGGGGATGGTGAGATGCGGGGACACACGAGCACAGGAATAGCCCACAGGGACATGGTGGGACAGGGCAGGGGCATGGGGGGACCATGGGGGGACAGGAGGGGACATGGGGGGGCCACCCACCCTCCTCGCCGAAGGGCTGCCCACACTTGACACAGCAGAAGTGCTCTGGGTGCCAGTTCTTGTCCAAAGCCGTCACCATTTTCTGAGGGGGGGGGATTGGAGATGGGGACGTCACTGCCAGCCCCCCATCCCCCTCCCATGGAGAGTCCCACTGCACCCACGGGGGTCCCTCTACCCCCAGGGCACCCCACAAGGTCTCACTCCCCCCCACAAGAGGTCCCATGGCTCCCTAAGAAGGTCCCACCTCCAGGGCACCCCAGGTGGGTCCCATTGCACCCAAGGGCATCCCAGGTGGTCCCACCTCCCCCAGGACACCCCACAAGGTCCTATAGCATCCAAGGGGGTCACACTTCCCCCAGAGCCCCCCCAGAAGGTTCCACAGCTCTCAGAGCCCCCCAGGAAGTCCCATGGCCTCCCAGAAGGTTCCATCTCTCCTAGACGCCCCCATGAGGTCTCCTTGCCCCCAGAAAGTCTCATCTCCCCAGAGCTCCCCAGAAGGTCCCATTGCACCCAAGGGGGTCCCACCTCCCCCAGAGGCCCCCCCCCTCCAATCCCCCACCCCCAGAGGTCCCCCAGACCCACGTCGAGGATGGGCTGGGCGCAGCGGGCGCAGCGGGGGGAGAAGAGCCGGCCATAGTCCCGCGGGCAGTAGGGCACCCCGTCCTTCTCGAAGAAGCTGCCCCCCCCCAGCTCCCCTCCGCAGCGGGCGCAGACGAAGTGCTCAGGGTGCCAGGCGCACCCCAAAGCCTTCACCACCTGCAGGGGAGGAAGGGGGGAGCCCCCCAAGAGAAGACACCGGAGATGGCACCCCCCCCATCCCTCCTGCTTTAAGATGCCCACAAGGAAACCCTCGCCTCCCCGCCACCCCCACAGCTTTGGGGTGCAACCCTGGGCACCCCCTTCCCCTTTTTCCTCGCATGCCCCCTCCCCTTGCCCCCAAGAGGTACCCCAAAACCCACCTTCCCGGCGATGGGCTTCTGGCAGGACCCACAAACCCCCTTCGCTCCTGTGGGGACACCTTGGCGGCTCAGGTCTGACTGCAGCAGCACCAGCATCGAGTCCAGGTTCTCCCCCTCAGGAACCCCCTTTTTTGGGGGGGGCTGGGGGTGGGAAGGGGAGAAAAGAGAGTTATGGGGGTGCAGGGTAAAACGGGGATGCATGCCCCCCTCCAAAACTCCCCCAGACTCACGGTGCGGTGGAGGTGGAAGTCGGAGAGCGAGGCCATCAACTTGTCCAGCTCCTGGGTGGCTGAGGTGGCCGAGGTAGGGGGCATCGGGGGGGTCCCTGAGCTACTTCGAGCGGAGCAGGGAGAGGGTTAAGGGGGGCTCTGCGGGAAGGGTGCTGGGGGGGGGGATGGGCCATGATCCTATTGTGGGGTGCAGCTGAAAGGGGTTTCCACCAATTTGGGGTGGTGGTTGGGGGAGTGGGGAGGAGTAACACTTACCGGGGGGGGGATGCCCTAATTTCAGCCTCGTCTGCCGCCTCCTTCCTCTTCACCCCCTCGGGGCTCTTCAGGGGGGGGAACTGGGCCAGAATCTCATCTGGGGGGGTGACACAATCAGTTTTGGGGTCCCCAGGAAGATTTTGGGGTGATTTTAGAGGTCCCCAAGGATATCAGGTGTCCCAAAAACGGGGCCCCCAGGGTGATTCGGGGGGGGGGGGGGGGGGGGAGGATGAGGGGGTTTGGGGTGCTCAGGTGGGCTTTTTGGTCAGACAGAGGTGATTTTAGAGGTCCCTGGGTGGATTTGGGGGTGTCGCGGGGGGGGGTACCTGCGATGGAGCTGTGGGTGGCATTGAGGTCATGGAGGAGGCGGTCGAGCTCCCCCAGGCCGGGGGGGGGCTGGGAGGGTCGGGTGGGCCGGCTCTTCTGTACTGTGCTGGGGAGGGGGACACGGAGGGGGTGACACGGCACGTCCCCTCCGTGTCCCCAAGGTCCCCTCCGTGCCTCCCCCACCCTCCTCCAGCCCTCCATATTCCCCTTTCCAAATCCTTCCCCCCCCCATGTCCTCTCCCACACCCCCAGTGTCCTTCCCCCCTGCTATGTCCTCCCCAGGCCCCCAAGGTCCCCCCCCCAAGTCCCCAAGATCCCCCCCCAGGTCCCCCTACCTGTAGAGCTGCTCGGTGTCCCCCCCCGGCACCTGGGGACCAGGCACATTGGGGATTAATGAGGATCTGGGGACACCCCCAATGTCCCCATCCCTGGGGTCTTCGAGGTGTCTGTGTCCCCAGTGTCCGCTGTCATGTCCCGGCCCCCCCCCCCCCCCCCCCCAAGTCCCCAATATCCCCATTGTCCCCATCCCAGGGGAGCCCAACCCCACTGTCCCCCATCTCCAACCCCCGTGTCCCCCAGATCCTTTATGTCCCCAAAGTCCCCAGGGACCCCCCCCACCTCAGTCCCAAGGTCCCCAATAACACCTCCAACTCCCCCCCCCGCCACGTCCCCAAGGCCACCCCAGGTCCCCAAAAGCTCCCCATGTCCCCAAGATCTCCAGCACCCCCCCCCCCGCTGTGCCCCTCATGGCCCCAGTGTCCCAAAGCCACCCAGCGTCCCCAAAGCTCCCCCCATGTCCCCAAAGCCCCCAACCTCCCCCCATTATGCCCATGACCCCCAAGGCCCCAGTGTCCCCAAAGCTCCCCCCATATCCCCAGCATCACCCAGTGTCCCCCTACTGGCCCCAAGGTCCCCAAGCTCACTGGGCCGTAGGGGGGTGGGGGTGGCCGGGGAGGGTCCCCGCCAGGGGGGGAAGGTGGGTGGGTGGGAGATGTGCCCCCCGGAGGGTCTGTCAGCAGCACCGGCCGCCGGGCGAGGTGCGACGTCGTGGTCTCCAGGTCGGCCAAGAGGGCGTCTGGGGACAGGGTGGGGGTGAGGGACCCAGGCGTTCGGGGTCCCAGGCATCCGGGGTCCCCTCCATCCCTTCCTCCAGGGACCCAGGCATCCGGGGGGGGGGACCCAGGCATTTGGGGTCCCATCCCTCCCTTCCCCTGGGGACCCCGGCATCCGATGGAACCCAGGTGTCTGGGATCCCACCCATCCCAGGAGTGGGGGGTCCCAGGCATCCGGGGTCACATCCCTCCCTCCTCCAGGGACCCAGGCATCTGGGGGGTCGTGGGCATCTGGGGTCCCACCCATCCCAGCTCCCACGGATCCCGCCATCCAGGGGGACCCAGGCGTCGGGACACCCACCCATCCCAGCCCCGGGGGACCCCGCCATCCAGGGGGGAACCCCAGGGATCCCACCCCCCAATCCCAGCTCCCACGGCCCTCCAGGAAACACGGGCACCCGGGACGGCCGGACAGACGGACGCGGGGGCCTTACCCAGGTCGTCCATGGCCGGGACTGGG
>BJBW01014691.1:0-30391 GCA_004320125.1 Scolopax mira
AGAAGAGAAGACTTAGGGGGGGATCTGATCAATGCTTACAAATACTTAAAGGGAGAGTGGCAGGAGGATGGGGCTGGTCTTTTTTCACTGGTGCCCAGTGACAGGACAAGAGGAAATGGGCACAAACTTAAGTATAAGAAGTTCCACCTAAACATGAGGAGGAACTTCTTTACTGTGAGAGTGGTAGAGCACTGGAAGAGGCTGCCCAGAGAGGTGGTGGAGTCTCCTTCTCTGGAGACATTCAAAACCCACCTGGACATGTTCCTGTGCAGTGTGCTCTAGGTAGACCCGCTCTGGCGGGGGGTTTGGACTAGATGTTCTCCAGAGGTCCCTTTCAACCCCATACGATTCTATGATTCTTAAGTATCTCAACATGGTTAAATTTATTCTCTGGTTTTCACATGTAAGAACAATACTGATGCTGGCATGCACAGAATGATTACTTTGTGCCTTTACAGCCTTAACTAGACAATGCAGCAAAGTTAACATATTAAGCGTTCCATTTCCCAACCACTTGGTGCTTCAGGCACTTGGGCCTAGGGCGCTGAGGGTTGACATGGGCCTTCTGTGTTTGGCCTCCATATGTTCTCATCCTGTCTTCGCTGTGCTGTGCTTTTAGAGGTGCTCGGCTCTTTTTGCACTCAGGCGTGCACCTCTGTGAACTTCTGTCTCAGGCAGGAGACTGGCCAGTTAGAACGGCTGTCCTTGAACGGGAAGTCTGTGCAGAGCTACATTCTCAGCTGAAGAGCTCCTAGTTCTTCTGCAGTTGCCAAAAACACGGGAATTGCTAACCTGTGGCTTAGTGGAAGGCTCCAAAGTGGGGAATCCCTCTTCACCCCCCTCCGAAAAAAAGACTTAATACCCAGAACATCATCAGACTCAGGAAAATAAGAAGCTTGTGCAACTGTATTGTAAAACAAGGAATGTTAAGTTATCTTCCTTTCCCTTCAGATTAAAGTCACTGAGAGTTGTTTTGCCCTTGTCTGTCTCAATGTAAACTCTTTACAGGCAGCTTGTTTTTTAAAAATGAGGAAGAAACACCCTATAAAAACATATCCTCTCTATTTTTTTTTTTGCTGAGCAAAAGTAGCAAACTGAGAAAATCCTGTCTGGTAGGTGTAACATGCTGTTTTTCACAGAGGTGGGGTGGTTGGTTTTTTTTTGGTGTTAGGATCTATTTAAAGCATAGTGATTCATATTGTTTGTAGCAGTAACCAGCTCCCTCATTATTCACTGCTCCATGAATCTTTGTCAACTACAACACTTAACCTCCAAAGATTTTCTATTCTCATTCATAAAAAATATTCTCATATCATCAATTAAATATATTGATGAGAATTAGACCCAAAGTGATCTTTGAGCAACCTCACTGTTTAGTTGCCCAATTCATTAATTTTTTCTCAGTCACTTTGTTTTCAGATATGATCATAAAGTAGTTTTTAATACCTTTAGTGGGTGTTGCTACTTCCATATCCTGCCATTTTTAAAATGGTCAGATTTTTAAAATCAAGATATCACATAGTGTTAAGTCACATTATTTTTCTTTTAAATAAAAATACTCTATCAAAAAGCTAGTGTTTCATTTGTCAAGACCTAGTTACCATGGAACTTGTTGACTGAAATGGTTTTAGTTTTTTAGCATCTATTTCTTCGTTGATAGTCTCTATTTTTGTATGATCTATTTAGATATCTTAGAAGCTGTATCAGGCTACTCAGACTAAAACTTTATCCACACAATCACCCACCCTTTTTTTTTAAAAAAAACCAAAACATCTCCTAAGCATGTAGCCAAATTTGCATTTTTGTAATCATGTAGAAATAATCTGTTTTTTAAAAAGTTTTATCAATAATTAATAAGATTTGGGAAATTTCTGAATCTTTAAAAAATAGTAAATTGTATTGTCGTTATTTTTTTTCTCTCTCTTTATTTTTATATGTATCTTTTATGTTTCATCACTCCTTTTGGGGTATCTATTAATGTATGTGTAATGTGTTCCCTGGCTTTATTAATACCTTTCTAATATTACTGTGCTCTCAAAATGCAGTTATGGTGATAGCTGCTTAGAGTTTTGGGAAGCTGGCTCCTTTAAAAGTTCTTACTATATTCCTTGGTGTTTGGTGTACCACATTGTCTACTGTTTTAAAAATATAAAATTATCAAGTGTTTTCCAATTTTCAAATACTTTTTCCATCTCTTGTACACCACAGACAGCAATTAAAGGAAAATCTTTCCTGTTTTCTGGTGATACTTGCTATTTGGAAGGAGTGGAGTGGATGCCCTCCAACATCCTGTCTTTGGTGTTGTGAGTTGAAGTCCTCAAAGTCTAAATTGTCTGCTGGAAAGATGATGTAGACACGGTGACATATCACGTTGCTGGTAAACTTCGGTGTCTGAGTACTGTGATCCATGCTGTGATCCACAGTTTCAGTACTGTGTTTTTTCTTCTATATATAGATATCTTCAATTCCTTTTACCAGTTACTTAGGTAATAGTATACTTAGGGTATAGTGTTCACTGATAGGCACGTTTAAATTTTTTTTGAAAGTACTTTCTTTGAAATGTTCAGCGCAAAGGTTCTTTGAAAGGTTCAGGATTTATGTTGTTGTGAGACTAGCTTACATAACAGTGTTTGTGCCATGATTATTCTACTGAATGAAAAGCCTTCCTGGCTACCTAATTCTGTTTATTACTTCGGAGAGTGAGATTTTACAATGATGGGGTCAGCTGAAGTATAAATCTCCTTCTATCGCAATAGGCCTTTCAGTATTTCACAAACCAAAACCTACCTCTTGGTCCCCCAACAACATTTTAGCTCACCCATAGCTTGCAAATTCCTCGTTCTGGAGGGAAAAGGGACATTTATGACATAAATTTCCAGATACTCCCCTCCTTCAGCAACCTGAGGCTTTCCAGGAGCCACACACAGGGTGGTAAGGCGTCAGAGGTACCAAAGGAGGTTGCTGCCAGACATATCACCCTTTACTCTTTCACTTCTGGAAGGGAGAAAACTGTCCTGCTTGGAAAACTGTCCTGATGGTTCAGAAGCCCTGTGAACGTTGTCTCCACAAGAAGGCTTTCAGAACTTTGGGGTAAGTCTGTGTGCTTTCAGCTGGACAGCAGCTCAGTCCTTTCCTCCAGCTGCTCTGGTTCCTGGTTATGTGAGGAAAGAACTTTCTTCCACTGAAATGCAATATTGAAATGAAACAATAGTACAAAGAGATTTGAAGGTATTGTATGTTTGAGGTCAAGTTATTGTGGTATTATTGTAGTAATAAAACATTTTCATAGGTCATCAAACTTATAAAGAAAGAGATTGTTTAAGTTAGGGAACTTATACAGAAAATTAAGGCTATTTAAAGTATACACGACACAGACCCCCGAAAATAGCAAGTGCCTTATTAAGAAGAAGTTCTGTTGCTAGGAGACAGTAACCACAGTGTCAGAATAATATGTTTTTATTTCATATAAGAAATGCTAGTTAATGCACATAGTTAGGTAATGAGCAAGGACAGCCGTTGTGATGTAAGACTGGGTGAAAAGCTTAAATTGTGAGATAGGAAGCCAATAAAAAATATAGGTCTTTAAAGTCTACCTTAGTGTAGTGTGCCACGAGAACAGACCTGAGCCTGGGAAGATCATGGAACAGATTCTCCTAGAAGCTAGAAGTGGTGAAACACTGGCGCAGGTTTCAGGGTGGGTGCCCCATCCTTGGAAACATTCCAGGTCAGGTCGGTTGGGACTCTGAGCAACCTGGTCTAGTTGAAGATGTCCCTGCTCATTGCAGGGGGCTTGCACTAGATGACCTTTAAAGGTCCCTTCCATCCCAAACTGTTCTATGATTCTATTCAGTGGTCTGTGAGAAGTTGTGCTTGATTGCTGTCAGTGGCTTACACAATGGCTGCTTCCGTTACAAGTAGGGGAATGTGGGTGAACATCATGAAAATGCTTTCAGACATTTACTTGCATTCAAACTTTCTATGTCCTCCCCTGCTCTACCTATTTTGGACAACCTTTTAGAAAATGCTTTAGTGAAAGGCTTTACTGGCAGAAACAGCAAATGTTAAATATGTGAAAGTAAGTAAGTGAGGAAATTATCTTTTTAAATCTCTTTCAAATGTAAAATTATCCTATTATATTTAACCATTAAAGCAACAGAAAAAAAAAAGTAGCAC
The DNA here is from genome assembly GCA_004320125.1 of Scolopax mira. Lineage (NCBI taxonomy): Eukaryota > Metazoa > Chordata > Aves > Charadriiformes > Scolopacidae > Scolopax > Scolopax mira. The sequence goes on from BJBW01014691.1 coordinate 4,174, forward strand.
CTGATATTTGCAGCCAATGAAAATTAATAAAAGTTTAAATTTTGAATGTAAACACTTTTTTTCAACTTGCTCAGGATCAGACTGCATGGGCCTAGGTATGATTTACAAAAATTGCTCAATGAATAATGAATGCATTTGTGATTTATATTCAAACATAAAAATTGTAAGCTGCTCCTGGTTAATTCACAGAGAGGGGAAAACAACAAAATACAAAGATTAATCAATTTGAATAATTTATTCCTCTACATAGAGTCAGGCATTCAACTTGAAATACATTTCCATCCCCCTCCCCTGAGGCGATATTCCCAAATTAAGGAGTAGCCAGAGGGTACACGCATATTTTACACATGATCACAACATCTGTGACGGTGTTTACCCCCCCAGCCCCAGCCTGGCCTTTGTCTCCTGTAACCCTGCTTCAGGGATGACCACCAGTGGTGGCCATAATGGATCTGTCTGGTCATGATGGCAGCATCCAGCTCAATGTGAATTCTGGGGAGACAGAAAATGCCACCCTAGCCAAGGGCTAACCTGATCAACATGCCCACCTTACCACACTAATGGTAATGTGGGCAATATGTGAGTTGGACTGTAAATCAATCATCTTACCTCTGTAAACAGCGAACAGCCCAAGAGCCCTCTGAGCCCACTCCTGCACAGCAGCAGGATGCAGGCCAGGATCTCCCCTGGAGCAGGGACACCTATCAAGGTTACTTCTCAAGGTTGAGAGATTCCTTGCTGCAACAGATCCTCAGTAAGGGACCAACAGCTAAACTTTGAAGCTTCACTTAAAATTCTTTCTTAGGTTGATTGCAAAGGATTGTGATCCTTTAGACATAAACTGTTGATTATGTTTGGGATTAAGACTGGATCCAGCTGCACCTAGATTTCTCTCTAAGAAGGAGTTGAGACAGCAAGGGGGTACTCCCCGAACCTCATGACTCAACAGGAGGGTCTCCCTGATTATTCTGTCTGACCCTGTCCTCTGTGCAGTAAATAACCAAGTGTACCTTGCCATCAAATCTTGTTAAACCACTATCACATTTACTATCAACCTATGTTAAATCACAGTTTTATATCAATAAATATATTGATACTTCTCTTACGAGTGAAGTGCATCACTCCATCTGCAACAACATCTCTAGAAAATAGACCTAGGACAAATTTTAGCATGACTGAATTCCTACCTGATGACTACACTCGGCATGTCCTGCACTTTCTCTCTGGACACTGCTAGTAGCAAAAAACTGATGGACTGGCCTGTTGGTGGTGAAACCTTTCTTACTATTTCTGTGTGTTCTAGATGATGCCTCAGAATAGATTCCTCCTACAAGATAAGTTGTGTTTTTAAAAAGAAATACAGCTTTTGGCCTAAGCTCAGTTAATCTCTAGACCTGATTATAGGCCTAGCAGTAGCAGATAACTGTAACAGATATGAAAAATGACTTTCACTTTAATACGTGTTCTTAGAAAAGCTCTTGTCCACTTAGAACCCAATTGCAAATTTCCCTGTCTTTCATAAAATTCAGATATGTATGTAATTTGGACTGAAACAAAGAAATAATTGCAATTTTTTTAATTTAGGTATTTTCTTACATAGGTCTGAAATCATGTCATGATACGTTGCCTTGGCCCGTTCCCATTAACAGTTATCTCATGTACAAAGCTGTTCCAGGGCAAAAATGGCATAGGGGCATCTGTGTTCTCTAACATGTATGTAGGGCTTTCAATTATTATTAAAATTATGCTGTACTGAAAGAGCAATTATACTTGGCAAATAATTAAATCAGGTTTGGGAAATAAATCCTTTGATGAATGAAACTGTAGATTTTTATTTCACTAGGGTTTGTAAAGAATCTGTATGTTGGCTATTCTCTTTAGCAAAAACCTAGCAATGCAGGACATGCATGGATAGTATGCATAATAATTCAGGAACCAAGAATGGATGACATTATACACGTGACCAAAAGACATTGTATCTAAGTGGGTAGATAAGCAATGAAAACATATTTTGAAAAGAAAGCGTTAACTAAAAAAGGAGGTGTACAGGTGCTGGTGGTTTTTTTGAAGACCCTTTTTTATCATAAATTAACAAATTTTATTTAACTTTTGTATTTACCATTGATTTATCTAGACATGGTTTAGGAAAAATAAAAAATAATGACCTAAATGTGTTGTTTGGTTTCTCTTTTCTGCTGAAGTCAAGTTCATTTTGTGGCATGGTACCTGCTTTTTCATAGTGTTACTGCCATATGGCATGAAAATTTTGTTCTAGTTTGAAATAAAAGAAAACTGGTTCTTTTGTCAGTAATTTTACTTTTCAGTTTCTTCTAATTACATGCTCTGAAATCCAAAGTGTGTTTTTCAGATAGTGTCAGTTTCAAGCAGTGATGAAGTCTGATGTTCACGGTTAATACCAAGGAATGGGCTGGAGAGAGGCTATAACCAAGGTCAGGTGCCTCTGTTGTGTACCACGTTGGAGGGTCAGACATGGAAGAGCGTAGAGGGGGTTGCATCTGCATGGGAGGAGCAGACAGGACAGGCGACCCAAAACTGATCAAAGGGATCACTCTCTTTCTTCGATGGTTGGCATCTATCTGTTCTGCCTTTGATTCCAATCCGTGTGTTCCTGACTCTAGATCTTGACTCCAGCTCTCATCTGCTGTTGAGTCCAGTCACAGTGCTGGCCAGTGAGGTGATCCTCATCCTGGGAGCTTGATATTGGTTTTGTCTATAGTTTTATGTATTTCATTATTTTCTTATGAATATTATTATATTATTATATTTTCTTTTTATTGTTAATGTTTCATTAAAGCTGATTTAGTTTTTTTTTTATTTTAATCCACAATCTTCTCTCCCTTATTCTCTCTTCCTTCCCTTATTGGAAGAAAGAGAGTCTAATAGAGAGCATCTGTCATTCACTTAGTGGCCAGTGTGGCCTAAACCATGATAAATTACAAGTCCAGAACTAGATTAAAAGAACATGATTAAGATTGCAAAATCATAATTAAGGATACCTGTGCAGTTTTAACTCAGTTCCTGTGTGTACACCCATCCTGATAAGAGTGTTTAATTACATAGTCATGTTCATTTAATTTTTTTTTTTTTTTTGCATGGCACTTTCCCAGACAGTGAGCACCATCAGTCTTATGTGTGTGTAAAGTAGCTATTCAAAACTCTTTTTCTTTCTATTACATATTTTCAGGCCTTATTCATTACTGTTTAGTGAAATTTTGTTATGGAGAGAGAATTATTAGTTGCATTAGGTGTCTACAGTGGTGCTTATCACTTTTGTATTTCATATGTCTTTCAAATAAGAATTAACATATTTTCATGTAAGAAGTTGGTACTGTCGTCTTTCTATAAAAGGGAATAAAGATAAATCATTGTAATTGGAGTTTGCTAATTTTAAGCATGCAGTTTGAGGTATCTACAACTTGGTATTTGAGTCAACCATAATATTGCCAAAGCCCACTGACTTCTGCACAGCTCTTCCTTTGGACAGCTTCTCCTTGTTTTCTGGGGTCAGCAATGAGGACACAGAGACACAAGGTCTCTGCTCTCTGACCTGAACTTGAGATGTCATGTCACTGGCTCAGAGATACAATTACTGAAGAAACCTAAGTCCTGAAAGGACTTTTGATATTCTGAGCCTTGAATTCTCTCCTGAAAATGTAGGTAATGTATACACTTTCTGAGGTGACAGGTACCATCTTTCAAACAGGGAAGGAATAGTTGCATCTCCTTTTCTATCCAGTCTGCTGTCGGTTACAATTCTCACCTAGACTGAGATGTGGGCTCCTATTTTTCTTCTTCCTGAGGGTTTGCAAACCAGTCTGATATCTCAGGGATTATCACTACCCTGTCGGAGATGGAACATCTTCCTGACTCCTATTAAAATGGTTATATTTTAACAGATAAGTATTTTTGCTTTCAGTGATTTTGGGGTTTTTTGTTTTTTAACTGGATTAGAGGGTGGAAGAGAAGAGGGGTGTATGATTCTTTCAGTTAAAGATCAGAACATCCAAATGCTGACAGTAGCATTTCACTGTATCATAGCTCCTGTAGGTCCAAATGAAGCATCTGACTTCATTAATACTGTTGAGTGAACCACTTTGAAACTGTTGTTTGAACCACTCCTATACCCTGTCTTCCACAAACCCACAGATGAGCTCAGCTTCAAGCCCAAGTATGGACAGGTAAAAGAAGCATGAAGCAGAAATTTCAGATGGTTTTACTAAAGCCACAAACAACTGAAAATGTAATTTTATGATGGAACCTTTTGGTGATAGTTTGGTTGTCTGTTTAAGTTGTCCTTATTTAGAATTATGCCACCTAACTGAGAAGGAAAGGGAAAAATTATGAATATTTGTTTCCTTATTGAAGCTATTTAAATTATTTCATTATAGGAACTATGACATTTTTAGGATTACTTTTCTTTGTGTACAGTGAGTTGGATACCACTCATTATTCCCTCCTTAAACAACAGGTATCTTAGCATAAGTTTACAAAAGCTGTGAAAAAGTTTGCAAATGAGGAATTTATATTATTTTAAATGTAATTTTGGATAATAGGAGATTGATTCTTATTTTAAAGATGGGGGCTTTTTGTATTTTGAAAAATTAAGAAATTATAATTTAAATCGATTACAAAAACTGTAAGAGCAGACAATACTAGAAAGGACTTAACCAGAAGGAAAGAAAGAAGAAAATACAATTCACCACTTGTAGTTTTTATGGAACTTTCATTGACCTTATTGATGGGTACATTTTGAAATTTAATCAGGACAAATGCAAAGCCCTGCACCTGGAAAGGAAGAATCTCTTGTAATACCACAAACTGGGGGCTGTCTGTCTCTGGTGAAGAGATCTGAGGGTCTTGGTGGTTCACAAGCTGAAATAAGTTTGAATGAAAGCATAGTTGGAGGATTGATTCCCTTGGTATTGCTGCACCAGTGAACGTTTAGTACACTTGTATGTCTGGAAGCCTTTGGGATTTAAGTCCTGTAGTGAAAGGAATATGCAAAGAAAGTTCTAGCTGATAACAATTTTTTGAAAACATGGCCTGCAATCTTTGAGTAAAGCCTATTGCAGTGTTGGTGATTGCAAACTTCAGCCTGGGCTGACAGGCAGTTCCATGACATGAATTGTCAACAGAATATATTCCAATGGGATAACCAGTAAATTTAATCATGTTTTTCCATGTATCACATCTGTGAACCTGTCTGTTAAAGAAATAAATGAAGAAACAAAAAACAGTTCCTTAAAATGTCTGAATCAGAAGTAAAAATATTTCAGAATGACAATTCGATTCTAGGGTTTTTTGTATCTCTGCCTGTCATGTAGTGATAAAATAACAGCTGAGTAATTTCCATAAGTCTTACTCAGTCATATATGCTTTATTCTTCAAAAAAATAGTTCAAAAGACATGACCACTGGAAAAAAAAACAACAAGCTTTACTATACAGGTTTACTGTTTGGGTATAATGGTAGTTAGCCTGACAGTTTCTGTACCTGTGCTGCTTTGTATCTAGCTAGGTAGGTGCATGTACGAGGGTTGCTTCTACCAGTATGTATCTATCTGCAGAATTACAACTGTGCCTGCAATTACAATATCTGACAAAGAATAAGTAGTGATTCTAATACATGTGACATGGGAAATCTTCAAATCAACTTTCTTCTTGGTGATTGGCAGGAGAGGCTGAGTGGCTTTAGCAGTGTACTGAAGTGTATTTCTGAACTGGTTTCACCTTTATTTCAGAGAAAGCAGAAGAGTAATTATTTCATAATTTCATAAAAGTGTTATCAAGATCTAAAGAAGAGTGATGTTCAAGTGAATTTGGAAGAGAATCCCAAGTGACACCTTTGCATCAGTAAGCTTCAGAGTGCTCTAGTAATTCGTCATGCTCAACAGGAAGAAAACCAAATTGAAGGAAGTGGGTGTATAGTGCTCTTAGCACAGTTTTGGATTTAGCTGAACTTTACTCTTCAGTTCACTGGCTTGCATGACATTAAGAAGACAAGAAAGGTCAGTCAAATGGCAACATCAAAAAGGTTCTTAAATTTCAAGGATGGCTCTTGACTTTGGCCAGGCTAGCGAATCCTTAGCTGTTATCATGGTATGTAAGTAGAAATGTATGCTACTCTAGATGCAAAACTATATTCTTTTGATTTCAAATAATGTGCAGTAGTATAGCAACGCTCCCAAACTCCCACTGCAATCAAAAGAAAATAGATTTTGCAAATGTGTTACTTAACACTTTTAGCAGATTCTAGAAGATGGAGGCTTTAATTTGCGTAAAGCTGTTTATGGTACTATTTAAGATTTTATCTCCACCTTGATGCTGTTATAAGTGGGAATATAGTTAATATTTCGTCCTGGCACGAGGGCCAGCAGGTCAGTAGTTGCTCAGGAAAGGAAAAATATTATACGTATGCGAAACAGGAGCTCTGCTTTTTGAAGTTCAGCTTGTACCAAGTGAAGTTTCAGACTGGATGCTGTAATCAAAACCTTGAAAGTGCAGAAATTAAGGATTTCTTGAATTAAGTTTCACCTAGAACTTTTTTTAACCTCAGGCGACCTCCTGCATAGACTTGTACCCAGTTTGGCATGCATTTATTCGCTATAACAAACTCTTATTCACATGAATGGTGTCAAAAATTGTAGTGAGGCTGGCAAACTTCCGGAGTTAGAAAACCGTTGTAGAAGCACCTTCACTCTTTGAAGAGCAAACAGTAAAAAATAAATGAGTCTTTCTCAAATGTCCACAGATGGAAATTAGCCCTGATCATTTATGGATGGATGTTAGCAGAATAGTGGCATAAATTAAAAATACCAATAAAATACTATTCAAGTGATTTAATCGAAGGCATCAAGGCCAGCTAGTTCAAGAAAGAAAATGAAAAAGAATAATTCCAGAGATGACTGCTGATTTAACCTGTTGCAATTAATACACTTCAGTGCCCTTGGTATGTCTCCAATTGATGAATGCAATGGTAATGACTACTGAATCCATCAAAAATAAACATATTCATTGTGGCTGACTTTTGAATTTAGAACAGCCAGAACAGAAAGTTAAACCATTGGGCTAATTTGAGACACCACCACTGCAGTAGATAATATTCTGATTTCTTGTGTAACATAGGCCTGTACGCACCTAGCCAGAAGAAGACTTAGAGAGATGATGAAAACCATCACTTAACAGAGAATTTTCTCAAAGTTCCTAAGAGATATTTATGCATCAGTTAATTTTCCAGGCTAAATATATTTTGCAACTGAGGGGGGGGTGTGACTACTGAAATATACTTTTCTGTGCATCAATAAAGATTGATTATTCTAGATAATGCACTATAAGTATTACATTTGTTCCCCCAAGATTAAAGCAAAGTTATTCCTTGGAACAACTTTTTGGATTCTGATAAACAGCAGCTTCCTCTGCATTGTAGCAATTCAAATAGCTGAATGGACAGACCCTGACAAGACAGGTTAGTGCTCTCTAAAAATTTTCTGTGAATGCTAGGCTTAATTTTTGTCATGCACTAGGCAGATAAGTTTCAGTGCCTATAGAAAACCTGGGAATAGATGCCACTGTGGATGTGAAGAGCATCTTAAAGCTGACATCCCAGAACTCCAAATACCAAGTCAATAACAGTTCTGCTGCTGATATCAATGACAGTATAAATACGTAATGAAAACAACAGCATTAAAATAACTGTTTTAATGAAAATTATAAAAATCTGAAAGATAGCTAGATATAGAATAGAGTATTTCAGTTGGAAGGGACCTACAACGATCATCTAGTCAAAATGCTTCAAGGCTGACCGAAAGTCAAACCATATGATTAAGGACGTTGTCCAAATGCCTCTTAAACACCGCCAGGCTCAGGGCATTGACTGCCTCTCTGAGGTTGATTTGCAATACAGAATCCATAAAAATCTTTTATAGCTAACTACACCAAAGAATTGCACCTCAATCACCTTTCCCTTTACAAAGGAAAGGCTCTGTAAAACCTACTATTAACTACTTTGCTGTTGTCAGTATTTGTAACATAGTGTCTGGTTTTTATTTGCTATGAATGATACTTATGTAGTTATTTTTTTTGAGGGAAAGCCCACTTTTTGTCTATGTCATTCAAACCATCTCAGTTTTAAGTTATAATGGGCAAATTCCCAACTTTCTGGTATTCTCTGTTAGAAGCCAATCCCAAGCCTGTCATCATGATGGTAAGGAACAGAGTCTTTGGAGAGGCAGCATCTCATTTGCAGCAAATTCCTGGATGGTTTTTCTTAAATTGGCTCTTCCCCAGGAGTAGCTTAAATGTGCTTATTCATTTAAATAGTTTACTACTGGGAAAACAAAGCTCTATAAAGTACAAGATCTCATTTGCAAAGGGGGTCCTAGGGACTGAAAGTGGATATACACGTGGCCATGTGTTGCAGTCTCCATCTTCTGCTTTTCCTGCTGTTAGGAAATAATTTGAAAATTACCTAAAATAGGAACAATATGCTCAATGGCTGAACAAAAAGCTCAGATGTGTCTCCACAGCAGAACCCACAGTGGTAGCCTTCAGCAATAGTTCCCATAGTCCACAGAAAAAAAAAAAAAAGAAGCAAGTGGTTATTGGGAGGAACAGCAGAGCTTCCTCTCGGGAGAGATGTCACAGACCTGAGGGATGACTTGGCTGTTATGTGCCTCTGGCCATGATTGTACTAGTAAAAGGGATCTGCCTAGGACCATTCTTTGGTCAACCTGGCACATAACTGATCATGTCCATGCTGATTTATTTTTTATTTTTTAAAAGTGCTCTCTTGTGCTCTGACACAGAGATTCTGCATAAATAATGTCTTTGGAAATTATTTCTGGCTGATGCCAAGACTTGAGTCATGCCTATGCCTAAAGTACAACAAGGATTCATCTGACAACAACAAAATTTATTGACTTTCAATGCAACTTGTCTTTTCAGAGATCCCTTGGAATTGTAAAATGAAAGGTGTTTTCACCTAATTTAGGGGCAGAATAAACTAAATCCTTTGTGCTTGTCGAAGAGCCCGAACCACAGGTGATAAAAGCTCTAGGTAAACAACGCTTTTTTCATACATGTAAGATTTCTTCATTTAGAGTAGTTTCTTGGCTGAGAATATTTTTCAGGAAATACACTTTAAAACTGTCGTAAGCACAATTAATTGCCCTGAAAATAACGATCATTTTACTAATGATGCTTCAGCACTGGCCCTTTTTATCTTATGCATCCTTAAAACACAAGAAAATGTTTTAAACACTATCAGAAAGTCCCACAAAATTATATTTATTGGAACAGAACCTGACACCATTTGTAAGTTTAGTTTTATTTTCCAACAGAATTAAAAAAAAAAAAAAAAGTCCCAGAAACAATTGCCTCTTCCTCAGTGGGCTTTTATAGATTTTAGCCAATGCTTAATTCAGGCCCTTGGGCAGTCTGTGTTTGGCTGAACTCTTTCTGGAGAATCTGAAAGACTTCTGAGACACTTCTGAAAGTGTTTATGTTAACTACAGAGTGTAGAAAAGAAAAAGGGACAATCTTCAAATTTGAATTTGTCCAGAGAGTGGAAACTGACTTTAATGGTACTTTTTTTTTTTTTGGCATATTATTAGAGTTAAAATATAATGTTATGTAGCAGGTCATCTGTGCTATTATATGTAAATGAATCATAGAATCTTTTAGGTTGGAAAAGACCCTTAGGATCACCAAGTTCAGCCATAAACGTAACACTGCCAAGTCCACCACTAAACCATGTACCTAAGCACTACATCTACATATCTTTTAAATACCTCCAGAGGTGGTGCCTCAACCGCTTCCCTATTCCAAGGCTTGATAACGCTTTCAGCAGAGAATTTTTCCTAATATCTAATCTAGACTTCTCTTGGCACAATTTAAGGCCCTTTGTCCTATCGCTTGTTGATTGGGGAAAGAGACTGACTGACACCCATCTCACTGCAACCTCCTTTGAAAGAAAGACAAACTCAGGTAAAATATGTAACTTAAAAAAAGTGCACATTTGTCTTATCTATTCCTCTTTTTTTTTTTTTTTTCCCTTCTAATTTATCATAAACACAGAAGCTAGGTAGAGTCCCCAAAGGAAGGAATTAAATTTAAAAATGCAGATACTGCTCTTTTTTTTCCAATTCTTTGAACAACCAAGATTTAGATTTTCTAAATACAATCACAATTATTAAATTCAAGACATGTTTTTTATTTATTAAGGTGGTAACTAAGAGAAGTGAGCTGAAGTTTCATATACTTTATAGACCCAGTATTTTATCATGTTGCTGTTTGTCTTCTTGCCTGAACAACCGTTTCTGTTATGTCTGTATAATTATTAACAGGTTCATAAAAATATGGGGGTTTTACCCCTTTTCAATTTTGTTGCTCACTCTGTCTGCTAAGGCATTTTTTCTCTACAAAGACAAAGAGCTCAGTTGCCTGAATGTAATTGCATTCTCAGTTTACTTGAAGCAGAGATTTTAGTTGATCTAAAGTAAAAAAATGTTGGGTTTTTTCTCTACACCAGGTGAACAAAAGCTGCACTTTCCCATTTTTTTCCTGACTTTATTACCTAATTGTTATTCCTTATTACAAGATGTCTGCCATTATTTTATTTATTTATTTTGTAGTAGGCTCCTTTTCTCTTACAGTCATTCTAACTGGTAGTAAACCCTTAATGCCACAGTGACCAATGGAAAATGGCTGTGTCTGACACTAGGAGACAAAAGAAACAGGAGGGATCTGTGAAAAATGCCTGCGAGAAGCAAAGCACAGTGTGGATGGGGATGATTCACATCTCCGCAGTGATTCTTCAGTAAAAGGTAGCAGAGCAGAACCAAAGACCATTTTCACTCGCCTTCAATTCATTTCACCTGATCTCTAAAGTATTTCCCTGCTACCCACTGGAGCTTTCAAATGGGCTGCATGTCTGAGTACTGGATTTTTATTTTTTTTTATTTTATTTTGTAATTACCAAAAAAGTGAGCGTGAAAGAGGCAGCTAACAGAGGGAGAAGCTATAGGCACATAATGCAGAAAAGAAACTCATTTGACCATCTGTCCAGCCATACTTTGAAACTTCCACAGATTTTTGTGCAATCTGACTTAGAATAAAAAGTTTTTCAAAAGCAGGTAAAGATCTTAAGTTCCTAAGTCACTTAAATGCTTTTGAAAATGTTGCTAGACATTGATGCATCTGTATTTAAACAAGAAACACTTTCTATTTAACAAAGCTGCTGGCAATTTTTTAATCTATTTTTATGGCTATTTTAGTTGCTTCCTTGAAAAATGAGCATTTTTTTTCTCTTTTGCAAGGATTTTAATGTCTTTGATTTAGTAATTTTCATTATCTTATTCCTATTCAAGCCTATGTAAATCTGGATGCTGTTAATGGAGCAGAATCGAACCCCTTGCCCTTCATCCTCTAAAGCTATAGGCACATGCTTATGTGAGTCCCACACAGAATCAAAGTAAGTAAATTTAACCTTGCATAAAATGACATAGGGCTATGAATGACCTTGTGGATCACTGTATTTCCTTCCAGCACAGGCAATCACAACCATCCTATTAGCTGATTTTCCTTGGGGTTAAACCAGTGATTTGGCTTGCGCTGTCAGTATTACTGGAAAGATGCTCGGAATTTTCATGCCTTCATCGTTGAAACCTTTTCTGGCATTCCAACTCACATCAACAGAGACCTGAGATCCAAGTCTAAGTGCTTTCTGATTGGCTTTTGCTGGAGCTGTAAAAAATCAACCAAGATTTTGCCACTCTTGAGGTACTGAACCAGGATTCCTTACATATACAAGTTTAAATTTAATTCCACTGGGGAGCAGTTTACCTTGTTAAATTCTGTGGGAGGTGCTTGCATTTTTCTGAGCTGATTGGTCTCCATATGTGTTACCTAAAGTGTTGCAGGTGAGACTTTCATCACCCAGGTCCCCTCTGTTCCTTGTGGGGAACCTTTTGCTGCTGCTCATTTGTGCAACTGGACTTTGGATCTTTCTAAAAAAAATTACTTTTTTCTAAAACTTTGTCCATGTAGAAGTAGTCTCATTGTTACTTGTGCTTTACCACGCTATGTAACCCTTATTACATGATTTAGGCTAATGAAGCTGTTGAAAGTTTAAAAAGGAGCTGCTAAGGCTGGTGGATCTGAATCTATGCTAAAGAAACAGTAATTTACAGATCACAGAAGGTGATAGACAATTAGGGCTGGCAATTGCAATGCCATAGGAAAGTAAAGAATGGCCCATTTCCTCTTGCACAAACAGGACATAATCTTTTTTTATGCTAAGTACTCTGCTTTGCAGACACACACAAGAGCCTCCGTGCCTGCATCTTAAAAGAATAATCCTACTGATACAATATATATCGAGTTCACGGATGCTATATATTGTAAGGGTTTTACTGTAGAAGTGCTTTTCCCCTGCCAGGGTTAGACAAATATCACATCAACCTTTTTATTTTGCTGCCATCACTGGTGTTCCAGGCCCTAATAGCTAGAGGTAGGTTTCACTACGTGTCAGGGTAATTGCAGAGAATACAGCCTGCCCTGTCGCAGATCTGCAACTACAGCTCGGGATGTGAGACAAAGGGAAAAGAGAGAAAATATGTGTGTGCACATGTAGGCAGTTTTAACAGAAGGGAATTAGCTGGCTCAGAGCTTCAGTTATCAAATACAGAGCATTTCAGCTCTGGTCTATTGTCTGAATCAGTCAGATCCACAGTATCCAGAAGTGGTTGTCAGCTGATGATGGTTTGATTGTCTGTGAAGTAATTAGTTCAAACTGGGCTCCCCTAGAAAGACTCACCTGGAGTTTGATTGCCCTCTCCAGGGGCACCAGAGCCAGCTGAAGAGGTCAATGCCTTCAGCAAACCCCCAGCTCCTTGCAACCATTTCTTTGCTGAAGTGAGAGCTGCCTCTCCCACCAGCCTGCTGCCCAGTTGCTACTGTAATTGCTTCCAGCCTTCTTAGTCAAAAGGAGCCAAATAACCTTAAGAAGCTGAAATAATTAGTCTCAGCTAACCTGGCTGGTTTTGCCTGAGAACGCTGGGAGGTGGCTACACTGGCTGGAAGAGCTGGTGGGCTGCAGAGGGGCTCAGTAACCTGTAGAGCCACCATCCTGCACCTGGAAGGGGATCTACAAATCTACTAAGCTGCTTTTTTCACCCTTGTGACAGCTCCAAGCCCACTCCCAGAGAATAATCAGAGCAAGAAGTGATCCATTTGGCCTTACTCATCATCCTTTGATTTTCCTGTTATGGATACCAGTCAGTTAACGATTGTGGCTTATCGTATCAAATCTAAACCTTGGTCCCATTACAAGAACAAACAAATAATCATTGTTTTCAGTGAAATCAAAGGTTAGCTCTTAGGTAACAGGAGGGTTTGTAAATCTTTGATCTACAACAATGCAGAAGTGCTCAGTGCAGGGAATATAAACACTAGTCCTGGACCAGCCTGATAAACAAATCAGGTGTTGTTACACCTGATCAAAACGAGTGGGATGGGTACTCCTGCTTGCTGCCATTCCTGCATCCAGGATGCCTGATCTGGGTGTAAAACAGCTGTGATTCCAGCAATTTTGGCAAGCACTGAGTTCAGTTAAATATTTAAAAGGAATGAGAGATTTTCTTTCAGTGCCAACAACGTTTCTCTGGTGGTAGTTTTGCACTGCTGTTGTATTATAAATCATTTACTGTACTAATGGGGTAAGGTTAAATTTTTGTGGGAGGGAGCAGCAGCTAACTGAGGGATGGGTATGAGGTGTGGCCCTCAGGGTTTCAGTTCTGGAGCCGCTTTCTCAGCATGAGTTCTTTCCAATGAGGGTGGTGGAGCACTGGAAGAGGTTGCCGAGGGAGGTGGTTGAGGCCCCTTCCCTGGAGACATTCAAGGTGAGGCTCGTCGAGGCCCTGGGCAACCTGGTCTAGTTGGAGTTGTCCCTGTGACTGCAGGGGGGTTGGACTAGATGACCTTTGAAGGTCCCTTCCTGCCCAGATGACTCTTTGATTCTATGAGCTGAGGATAATAACCACCTAATGGGAGGTGTCACCTATGGGAATGAGAAAGTTGGAGATGTGCTGCTGAGCGAGAGCTCGGCAGGTGTTCCTGTATTGATGGGAAGGAGGCCTTGAGATCAGTAAAACAATGTCCTTATATGTTGAAGTGCGTGTGTTGTGAAACAGATAGCAGTGTACCGAAATAGTAATGTTTTGTTATCTAGGCAGGATAAACATTGAGATGTAGCCAATTGTCTTGCTCACAATGGTGTATGGACATCCACTTGTAACCGATCTGTGTAAAGAGCACAATGCATGATCAAAAGACAGAAACTATATATGCTGGAAAAGTGAAACAATAAACATCTTTGCTTCACCACTTAGCGGAGTCTGTGCCTCAAGTGCCACAGTCACCCTTTGGCCTCTGCATCTCTAACCCTCACATAAGGGACAAAAATGTGAAGTCATTCAAATTAAAAGTTTTACATCTGTCAAGCTATAAATACCGTAAATGGCAAGAGAAGGTCTGTTATTCAGTCATGTTAAAAAGAAATTGAAAAGCCTCTGAACTGGAGCGTGGTTGCCATTAAATAAGAATACATTTTTAAAAAGTATACTCTTATTTTAATAAAATCCTCAGTTTAACCTTCATTTTTTTCCTCTTTCATTATTCGAGCAGTAGCATGTGTTAACTCCACTAAACCTAACCCACTGTTACAGTACTCTGTGTGCGTGTGTGTTTTATACACATCTCCCCCGGTTTGATCACCTGTTGACAAGCTGGTTACTTCTAATGATCTGTTTAGTCATCTTGTTCCCATTACTCCAAGGTTCAGTTTATTTTTTCTGATGCTAATGGGCAATGTGAACATGAGATGTTTGCTACTCCTCTCTGGCAGCGCTGGGCTGCAGCTGTCCCACCTTGGGAGGTGCAGGAGTGAGGGTACCTGCCTGGCCTTGCACTGAGGCGCTGTCTGGGCTTCTGGAAGGACCATCAAACCCACAACGTTGCCGGCTAAGCTAATGAGCCCTGCAAACAGCAATGGCACTTTGCTGTTGTCAGATGCCCAGTACAGGTCTGAAAAAGTGACAAGGGTATTTCTGCATGGTGTTTTATTGGGCAATTGGGGCAATTTATGTACAACATGGAGTGACAGGTTAGCTGCTGTTTGTTTTAACTGTTGTCCTCTGAAAGCAGTGCTTGGTGTAGGTTCAGCAAGCCCACCCCACGCGCTCCAACTAGTTTGCATTTAAATTTTTGTGTAAAGGCATAGCCAAACATGGCTGTTCTTCCTGTGGTGGGGTTGGATCAAGCAGGTCCTACCCAGCCCACCCTTTTCTGCTCATTCCTTCTCCTGATACCAAAGGGTAGGTGTCATGACTCTATGGGCTTTACTTTTTGTCTGAGGGGTTTCCAAGTTGGGTGAGAGAGGATCCTACTTTAAAAACCCCTTAAACTAGGGATTGTGGACAGAAGTTGTGAAAGGAGCAAAATTTGAGTTAAAGCTGGAGCGGATGATTCTGTCACAATGAACATTTGCCAAAATTTGGAGATGTTGCTGTGTCAGTGTACTCTCTGAAGAAATGTTGTAGGACAATACCATCTGTCCAGGATCTGTAAAGTTCTTTATTGATTTACTGTAGTCAGTATTATTAAGGTTTTCTTTTCAAGTATTTATATTTATTTAAAGATGTGTCTACCTGTGAGTGTTCACAGTTCTCTACACTTATTTATTTATTTGTGTTTACTATGACTAGATAAAAGCCTGAACCAACACTTACCAGGGCTGATATATAACATGGTGTTATTTTAGCTCAAATGCTTACTGTTCAGCACCTGCATAAGATCAGCCATGACAGCTGATGGTTTAAAATTTAGGATGCATCATGTTGTCGATATGATTTCAGTTCCAAAAACATACAAACTCTACTTTAGTCTCCTTGTCTTTGCACATATAATTTTGAGTAAAGAGAGAACAACGCTGGGCTCTTCTGACAATTTTATATCTTATTGCATCATATAATATGGATTATATACAGCAGAGACAGCTGAAAGCACAGTTTCCCTGCAGACTCGGCCCTGACAGATTTGCAGTCTGCTGAATCCTGCAGAGAATTGAGGATATGCATTATAATGCGTTGTCTCCTGCAGGATGCCATGAACTTTCAAGTTGTTTTCACTGTGTAATTGCTACAGTTTTTAAAGTCAGATAATAGCAGTGGAAGACTAAGTGATAGATACAAAAAATACAATTTATGATCAGTGTTTTCACATTTAGAGTAATACACATAGTAAATCAGATCATTGTCTAGTTTGCTTAGACATGGCACATTGTACTGCAATGTAAAACTAGAGTAGAGCACTTACCACATCTGGAGTGCTATTACTTAATTGAATGCATATCACGTGCCAAAAAAAGCAGACATAATATATATAAGGACAAAAGTGGAATAGGATGACGTTATGGAGAAAGGCACATTGCTTTTTGCTTTGACACCTGATGATGAAGTGGCCTCAATCCATATATTTCAACCCTTGCCACTCACCTATTTCAGTGGTATTTATTAATTTATCTTCAGCATTAAAAAGATTAATATTATAACTTGTAAATAATATAGCTGGATGCAGAATTCAGTATTCAAAACCGTGGTGGGTTTATCACAACACTGCACTAAAGAAATCATGGCCTTGAGATTTAAAACCAAAATTAGTAATAAAGTAAAGAAATAGTGTGCTGGGGTCAGGTTTGTCAGGAAGAATCTGAGCAATTTTGTAAATTTGACCCATCCTCCACAAATGTTCCCTAAGCTAACTAGTTTTAATTTGATACTTACTTTTTAATGAGCTCGAGTTTAAGCAAGGCTTGTCACATTTATTTCCCTCTTTATATTTATAGTCTGGAAAGGGTAAACTGGTGTATTGTGCAAATGGCATTGTCTTTGATAAGCCCACCAGCTTCCTTCATCCACACTGACTTCTCTGTGTGTTCCCATGTTGACACATTTATTTTGAATATCCTTTCAATCTTTTACTTATTGGTTTATAGCCATCTCATCAAGAAGATCAGAGCTTACTCTTTCCTGTTGGATATAACATGTTGGTAAAAAGCAACCTCTTTGTGAGGCGGCTTTGGACTTGCTGCTCTTGGGTTCATGGCTGGCTCTTGGCATGAGTAAAGGATTTGCCCTTGCTCACAATCTGTGCTTTGAGAGAAAATCAGGTTTTAAATACCCTCACTTTCATGAGAATCTGAGCCACACCATCTCTGTCATGTGGAGTGACCAAGCTGAGAAAATTTCCATCTGATGTAAAGAAACAAGTATGATAAAGGGGCAAAAGTGCTAATAATGACTAGAGCACACTCCCAAAAAACAAATATGTATAAACTGAATGTGAAGAAGCAACAATATTAAAGACCCTTCAAAATTGCAGGGCAGGATTGCTGTACTCCATTAGCTTGACTTCCCACCTCCTGTTCCTGCCTATCTTTTCAAACTGCTCTATGAAATCCAGGCAGGAGCTTTTCGTTTATGTACCTCTTTGTAAATTCCCCAATGCAGTTTTAGGAAGCAGGAAGAATAATGCAGTGGTATTAAGGCAGTATAAATATTGCTTGCCTCGTTATTCTTTGCTTGCCTCTATTCTTGCAACCAGCAAGCACTGGTTGCTCCTTATGTTTATTTTCTTATCTGAAAAAAATAATATAATAATAATAACAACATTAAAATAGTAAATAATCAGGGCTTCTGACTTAAACAGTCCTCACTGTAGAAGCTTCTGGAAAGCAGGTGTAAATGTCCATTAAATATATACATAACAGAAAGGGCTGGGCCTAAATTATTGATGTGGTGTGATCAGAGGGAGGGAGATAAGCAAAGCACAAACAGTTGTTGCTGTAAGATGGTGCCAAACTTGTCACTGGCCCTGATGTGAAGAAATACTACACAGAGGGGCTGCAGGCGAGACTGTGCATGAGGGTCGAGGACGATGTATTTATTGTGAGTGTTTATAATTTCTCTGATAATAGATTGTCATGTTCAGTGCAGAGAACAAAGAGCAACTCTCACCTCTCCTTCCCTTGAATATCAAGTCACCTTATCCTGTGATGTACAAGGCAAAGTAATTGCATCTCAAATGTGTGGTGCATTTTTGTTTAGAAGGTTAGTGCAAAATTGATTTATGAAACAATTTTCCCTGTTTATGTCAGAGAGGCCATTTTCTGGTGAATAATTAGATGTGGGTTTCTCCTGTATGGTGACATACGCTTCTATGAAGCTAGCTATAGTTGCTGCTTTTCATTGCATAAAACTCAGAGGAAATCCTGTCTAGTTGCTCATGAGAAATTTTTTTTCCTGTAACATCATTTTAAAGATTGATTCAGGTTGATTTTGGAAGAGTATGTTTTTGAATTGTGTTTACCTGTGCTCACCATGACATGCAGTAAACAATGATCTTGTGCTGCTCTGGAGGTTACTTCCCCCTTTTCTTCTCAAAATCAATTACTTGTTAATCTCAGATCAACGCATATGAGAATACCTCTATTGTATAATAGCACTTGACATGGAAAAAAAAATTGTCTTCCTGTTCCTCAAACCTGTGCTTTTGGATTGGTAGCAGACAGCTCAGGGCAAAAATATTCTCCTGACCTAGTGCCTTTATTTGATCACTGTCATCTATCAGAGGTAGCCAAGGTTTATGTATGCAGTTTGGGTTTGGGTTTTTTTTTTTTTTTCCTTTTACATAGCTTTTTTAGATCATTTTTCAAACTTTGATTCCTAAAGTTATGTACATAAATTATGACTTGTTTTTTTCTGGGCATCCATTTTAATCATGTAAATACTGGATTAGATTAATACGTCCAGTAGACTTAACCTCCTAAATTTGAAATAGTGCTCTGCTTTTTATTAGGCATTGAATTGAACTGATTTTTTAAGGAAAGTTATAGGGTTTGCAATGAGTTTCTGTAAAGCATAATTCAAATCTCATCAAGTTTAAACAAGAAAAGCTGAGCATTAAATGTGCTATTTACTTTTTATAGCCTTATATGTAATCTGGGAATACATCAGACAAAAACTTAAAGAATATATTTGGTATGTTGTTGGCATATTAGCACCAAAATTTTTAAAAACAGTATATTTATGAATTTGTTAAATTAACTGGATCTCTTTTAAATGTACCGTGTAAAAAGAGAGTTAAAATTCATTGAACTAGCTAGTGCAGGAAAAGATCAGACCCAACTTTTAAGAAACTGTAGTGTTTATACAAATCCAGAATTATTGTTTCAAACAGGTTTCTTTTTAATTTGTGGATATTTTAACTTTACTCCCTCCCTTCCTTAGTGTGGACCAAAAATGTACACTGAAAATGTTACTCCATTCCTGATTTAATTTCAGCTGTGATTTCAGAATTTGGTTTTCATGTTACTGGAATTAGTCTTGACAATGCTGTAACACCACTGAGACTCATTTTATGTGTGGTTTCCTGTTTGGTGGGACAACTATGAACACTTTTTTCTTCTTACTTAAATGTTTTAGTGCACCCTATCCTTTTTTTTTTTCTTCCCCTATATGCTTGTAAACAAATGACATGCCTTTAGCACTAGAAGAACTTATATTAGGATTCTTTGGAAGAGAGGAAAAGATTTTGTTCCAGAATATTTTGAGTTGGAAAAAATCCAACCATGGATTTTTTCAGCTGGTTCTATAGTTACAACATTTCTTTAATGTAACAGGTAACAGGTTAAATGCCTTGAAGCATATTTCTCAGTTGTTGTCACCTGTTAGGCAGAAATTCATACTGGAATTATGAAAAATGTAGCTTTTTCAAATGCACAGAAAGGAGAGAACTGTATTGAGTCTGATGAGCACACAGAGCATCAACAGAAATTTCTGCTATCGATATGAGGGCTTCTGTAAAGAGAACACACACAGAGTAGTGCAGAGCCAGTTCTGTAACAGGATAGGCAGTTTAAAACTGTTCAGGCGATGATTTCTGACAAGGTGGTCCTGAATTTAAACTGCTGTGACCTTCTCCCAAACCTTAGATAACAAAGGGAGATTAGAAATAGTACTAACTGCGGTCATAAAAATCATCCACCCAGACTGAAATCTTCCTTAAAATAGAAGTTACAGCCTTCTTGGGAGGATCATTCCTAAAGATTAACAGAGCATTCACTACTTGTGGGGGAAAAAAAATGGACCTAAAATTGGAAGGCGTCATTTTATAAAGCAGACACAGCAGGACAGAGACAGCGAGTCGTGGCGAAGGGAAGCAAGGCCACTCCTAGCATCTCAGAGGAAGTAATTAAGATTAACTTAGTGTGGGGGAAAAGAATCACCCTCTTGACATGAACATTACTAGGAGACCGCCAGGTCCCCACACTGGCTGGCTCTGGTGAGGGGAGGCTAGACAGACACAGAAGTCTGATTGTATTGATCAGGGTAATAAAAAATTTAAAAAGAATAAGAAAAAGATCTCCTTTTTTGGGTAGGAGCAGAAATAAGCTAGGAAACTAATTGCAGCACAGACAGGTAACTTATTGATCACTGTTCAGGGCATCTGCAAGTGGAATAAAGGATACAGGGAGGGGAAGGACAGCAGCCACCCCACAAACAACTAGATGAACTCTGTCTAGCATATGGGGAAACTGGGATCCAGATGCGTAACCTCTTGATCATGCTCTGTGGCAGAAATTTAAAAGAGAAGCAAAGACAGGAGACTTACCAGTTTGTGAAGCTTGGGGTTATGCAAATTCTGGGACAGTCTTTCATTACAAGTTTCTCCTTGCTCTGCCTGAAGAGATTGGCCAGTCACTGTCCACTGCAATTTTTTACACATGTGTTGACATAGAAAACCATGTTGATAAGTGATGGTTGAGATTAATAGACTTATGGTGGTATTAACAGACATATATTACAGTATACAGAGAATTGATTATTTATTCATACACAGAAGAGTTCACAATGGACTAGACGTTTTACAACCTACATGAAAAACAGGCTCAGTGAGATCAAAATATAAATGTTATAACTCATAGGAAGGATTGGAGAGGGACAAATGTGAAACTTTCTCATAGATTTGCTCATTAAAAAGTGTATTTCCATAACAAATGAAATACTGACAATGCCATGCTGTCCTCTATTTAAGTGTTATCAATAAGCTGATTGGCATGGCAGCAGACTGATTTCAACAAAAAATTTGCAGAAGCCTTGTGGATTGTTCTAGAGGATATTCTATATGCTGTTGTGTCCTGACTTTGCTGGAGAATGCTGGAGAATATGTACTCTGCACTACTGACAACTTTGTGCTATAACCAGCATACATTTCTGATGGTTTTTAGAAATTTATGTTGAAAATGGCCCTAATTTGCTAACCTACTAACCTGCACCATTGTTCACAAACCAGGGACATCTTACATGTTACTTAGCTAAATTGCTGCTTCTGCCTTTTAATTCCTAAATAGCAGTGGTCCAGGGAACGACAATTTGTACAACCAATGTGTGACTTGATTTAATATTCTTAAAACGTAATACTACTTCACATATGATTTAAAATACACTGAAAAGATTGTTATCTTTTCATATACAAGAAAACAGATTTCAGCTTTGCAAGTAGTCTGGGCCTGATATAGAAACACTATAATAAAAGAGGTGACCGCCTTTTAATGATTTTAGACTGGAGATGACATATAATACTCCAAAATAGGAGAATCTGAGCAAGTGTTATTTCCATTGAACATTTGTGATGAATATTAATCTGTCTTTATTTGTAATGCACTATCTTCAGTAGTATCAGTTCTTCCTGTTTTCTATGAAGCATTTGGTTCAATGCAGGCTCAGCTTCTTGTGTTTTCAATCCAATGTATTCAGATTTCTTATATATATCCTGCAGCATTCATTTGCTAGATTCATAGTCTGCAGGGGGTTCTGCTGCAGCCTTAGTGAGAAAAAGAACCTGAAATCTTACACCTCTTTCCCACCGTTATTAGACACAATGATTTAATGTACCCAAGGTTTTTCTGAGGACTATAAAAAGATTTTGAGGAAATTTCAAGTCTGTCTCATCCTGCCATTGAACGACAAAAAATATGTATCTGTAGAGAAGAAACAAGGTCTGTAGCTCTGATATTAAATATCATCTTCCATCCTTGGAGATACTCAAAAGCCACCTAGACATGTTTGCAAACAGCTCTAGATCATCCTTTGTGAGCAGGGTGTTGGACCACATGACCTCCAACAGTCTCTTCCACCATCAACCATTCTATGATCCTATAAGTACTTCGATGAAAGAAATGAAGAAGTGTGTGTATAGATATTTAACAAGAACACTGTCTTATTGTCATTCATCATACATGGTTATTTGAGATTCTTATTGCTACAGGATACATCAGCCAGAGAAACATGGGTTTTCTTCTAACATGCATATCAGCCAGAGCTTTGTACTTTTTTGAGCTTTCAGATCTAACTGCATATTGAAAGTGTATAATTTATTGGAGCTGGCATTCTTATGGATCTCTGTACTCAACAGGATACCATTTTTTGACCTCTTATTCTACAGCTTAACTTCTTGAACTTCTCATACATCACTTTATCCTTTACAAAAGATTTCTATTTCTGAACCATAGTTCTGTTGTTATTGCCCTTCTTAGAGCTTCCGTCTTTAGTTTCAGCCATCTCCAGTCTTGAATATTCAACTGTTTGTGATCCTTTCCTGCCATCTTTAGATAAATATTTGAATTCCTTGAAGGGAGACAGAATTTTGTCATGGAGTTCCTTGTGTACTGGTGTTTTTGTTCTTCTCCCAAGACTATTAGTTGCTCTAACACTGCCTATGAGTGCAATATACTGACGATAAAGCAAAATTGTTCTTCATTCCTCAAAGCAACACTAATACTTTAAGGCATCCTTTTGAAGGTCTTTTACTCATTGACTTATTCACTAATTTTCAGGAATAAGTGGGTAAAAACAAAATAGGAAAAGCCCAGAATATCTATGAACTCCTCATAGGCTTCCATATCATGATTGCTGCTTTTTGATTAAAACAGTAATGTCATGACTCATTACAACACCCTCACATACACACATATTTGCTTTGAAATGCTATATCTTCTAGGAACACTTGAAATTGCCATAGTTAGAAAATAAATCTTCTTCCTATCCTTTTAAGTGTACAACATCATTGTCTGGTTAACCTGCTGCTTATTTCCAGATATGTATTCAGTTGGACCACAGCTACCGTTAGTGCTTGGCTTTAGCAATGAAAGTTATCCGTGTACTTGAGTAGGTTTATGACCTGAGTTAAGTGGGGTTTTTTTGCCTTTTCCTGCAGAGAATAGAATTCTCAACATAGGTCTAAGAACACTTTACAAAAGCTTTTATATAAAGTTTCATATATGAAAGAGTGAATCAAGAAAAGTACTCATGTTTTTCTCCCTCCAATCTTCTGACTTAAATCTAGATTTATCTGCATAAAAACACATAGAACATTTCCTGTAATTACTCTCCTAGCACAGGAGATTGGTTGTCAGTAGATAATAATATACTTAACACTTAAATAATTCTTTCATATGTACTATTAGAAGGCATTTTGCAAATACAGTCCTAGTAATGACCCCTTTACAGATAGAGAAAGAACAGAAATATTGATTGATTTTTTAAGAGCCAAGCAATGGATAAAGCAGGATCAAACACTAAGATGAAATTCTTATGTGCTTTATGTCAATGAGAAGTTTGCTGTTCATTTTTGCGGAGCAACAATTTTATCTCACGTCTCCTAAATTCTTATCTACTGGAGAGCAGAGTCTCTCATCCATTGCTGTTACCTATATATGAGATAATTGTCCTGATTTAAATTTTTATTCTACTGTTGTGCCTGTGAGTGAGATCCCTCTCACTTCAACCATCTGCAAGTAGAAATTTAAGCTTAAGGTAGTTTTCTGGGCTTCCTTTGTTGTCAGTGAAGAAAAGGGATGCAACTCCCAAACATGCCTCATTCCACTGATCTGAAGGCAAAGATAAATTATCAGTTTAAGCTGACCCTGCTGTCAGAAGCAGCAGTCATGGAGTCTTGCCACTTCTTTGTGCATTCATCAGAAGGTGAGAGATGCACTGTTTGGTGAGTGGATCTGAGTTAAAACTAACCTCAGGGAAAAGTGGCTAGTTTTCAGGCAGATCAGCTCCCTGAAACAATTTATCACAGAGTTGTACAAACGTTTGTATCAGCACGAGAGACAAATCTGCTCAGATCTGGGAATAAGGAGATGTGAGCAAAAGTATACAGGACTTTCTTTCCCTTGTGACAACAGGTTAAAGGATCTATTGAACTCTAGTGTTAGCTACCTGTGCTGGTTTTAACTGGAATGGAGTTAATTTTCTTCACAGTAGTTTGTGTTTTGGATTTGTGCTGAAAAGAGTATTGATAACAAAGGGATGTTTTCATTATTGCTGAGCGGGGCTTATGCAGAGTCAAGGCCTTTATCTGTTTCTGACACCACCCCACCAGTGACCAGGCTGGGAGGGCACAAGAGATTGGGAGGGGACACAGCCAGGACAGCTGACCCCAACTGACCAAAGGGATATCCCTTACCATCTGACATCGTGCTCAGCAATGCAAAGCTGAGGGAAGAAGAAGGAAGAGGGGACATTCAGAGTGATGGACTTTGTCTTCCCAAGTAACCATTACACATGATGGAGCCCTGCTTTCCTGGGGATGGCTGAATACCTGTTTGTCCATGAGAAGTAGCAAGTGAACTCCTTGTTTTGCTTTGCTTGCATGAATGGCATTTGCTTTACCAATTAAACTGCCTTTATCTCAACCCATGATTTTTTTTCACTTTTACTCTTCTGATTCTTTCCCCCATCCAGGGGGGGAGTGAGTGAGCAGCTGTGTGGGGCTTAGGTGCTGTCTGGGGTCAAACCACGAAACCAACTACCATGTTAAGCAAGGCTAATCTCACCTAGAGTTTATGTGCAATCAGCACTACCTGGCGTTATTATTCTCAGCTGAAGTTTAGTGTGATATCAGCTCTACAACAAGGCTTTTTCAAGCTCCACCTCCATGAAGGAGTCTGACATTGTTAAATAACAATCAGATAAATACTGTTATTGGAAGTGGAAATGACGAATCTCTGTTTATTTGTGACATCTTAAATATGAAGAGGTGGTTGGCTTCTAGATATTCTAATTATTAAAATCTTAAGAAATATAAAATTGAAAAAGACTGAACAGGTTCACCCCATCCTCTGATTTTATATTTGATCTAGTTACAATTCTCTTAGATACTTATTTATTTTAGTGAGAAGGCAAGCCCAAAAGGATTAAACCTTGCCTGCAGCTTTGTTTTTGTGCAAAAGTCAATTATGGCTGGCTAAATATCCCTGAGGTAAACATGTGTGAGTTTGATAATGTGGTTAGAATAGCAACAGCAGTTGTAAAGGAGACACTGGTGTTCACAGAGTTAAGACATTCCATATTGTTATCATGCTAAAAATTACAGATACTTCCAGTAAGGGAGCATCAATCAATTTTTGTTAACTTTCAGGATTTTTTTCTTCCTGATAGAGCTAATATTACATCTAAATATTATGTGTGCTGCATCTGTAAATTTCATTCCATTTGCCTAAGGAAACCTTCTGTATGAAAGATGTGATTTAAAAATCTATGTTATTTACATGGTGCCACTGGATTGATTGTAGAATTGGTCAAATTCTGCCATCCTTAATGAAGAAAATGTTGACTAATGGCTTAAGTAAATATTATCTAAATTCAATGAATGTTTAAGCCTTTTTTATTAAGTATTCAGAAGAGCAAAAACTGGTTCATGGCTTTTCCTCCTATGACTGCACTTAACCAGCCATGCTCACGCTTACTATTTCCTTCTATATTTTGCCAGTCAAAATGATGCAGCTTCAACAGACGGTGCTGCATATATCATGCCATTATGCAACCCAGTAGTAGAAGAATTCACCTGGGAATTTCAAGTTCCTCAAAATTAGAGAAAGGAATAGAAAGCACATTCCCACAGGGTAGCTGAGCACTTTAGCTGCTGGCATTGGATAAAGGGAGATAGAAGCTGCAGTACAACTGTCTTCCAACTGTATTTTGGAGAAAAGGATTATTTTACTCCAGGAGAAGGTAAAAGGACCCTGACATGCCGTCAGAGAGAGAAAGAATAGCATCCCTTCAGCCCTACAGAGTG